>CAUDMG010000536.1:5997500-6012500 GCA_958450375.1 Homarus gammarus | reverse complement strand
ATACAGCAAGAGAGAATTAATACAGCGAATATATGTGACGATTCAGGAGACAATTGATATATTTCCTTTAAACTCAAATTCCTCAGGTAATCAAAGTCTAAGTTATGAAGTGAAAAATATCGAGGAGATGGAATATTTTAATGACTTGACCGTGAAAGAGATGGAGATGGTTACTGTATGTTGGGTAATGGATCTATTGAGAAAATATTTGAGATTGACAAAGATTTCATGTGGGGTTGAAGGGAGGGGAGGGGAGGGGAAGGGAAGGGAGGGGAGGGGAAGGGAAGGGAGGGGAGGGGATCTGTTCTTTGACTGACTGTCTGTCTGTCAGCCTAAATTTCTTTCTCTGTCTGTGTGTATCTGTCTGAGTGTGTCTGTTTCTTTAATTGTGTCTGTCTGTCAGTTGGTCTCTTTTTAGCAGTAGAATTAAACATATTTATATTCAAATGATGTCTGCATTTAGCTACGAATAGCACTTTTACGCTAAGTTACAATTTCTCATAATGCACTTACCAGTTTTCCGCTTAAGCTGACATCCCTACAGTGCAACTTAGCACTTTCCGCTAAGGTTAACACTACCCACAGTGCAACTTAGCACTTTCCGCTAAGGTTAACGCTGCCCACAGTGCAACTTAGCACTTTCCGCTAAGGTTAACACTACCCACAGTGCAACTTAGCACTTTCCGCTAAGGTTAACGCTACCCACAGTGCAACTTAGCACTTTCCGCTAAGGTTAACTCTACCCACCCACAGTGCAACTTAGCACTTTCCGCTAAGGTTAACGCTGCCCACAGTGCAACTTAGCACTTTCCGCTAAGGTTAACACTACCCACAGTGCAACTTAGCACTTTCCGCTAAGGTTAACGCTACCCACAGTGCAACTTAGCACTTTCCGCTAAGGTTAACGCTGCCCACAGTGCAACTTAGCACTTTCCGCTAAGGTTAACACTACCCACAGTGCAACTTAGCACTTTCCGCTAAGGTTAACGCTGCCCACAGTGCAACTTAGCACTTTCCGCTAAGGTTAACACTACCCACAGTGCAACTTAGCACTTTCCGCTAAGGTTAACGCTGCCCACAGTGCAACTTAGCACTTTCCGCTAAGGTTAACACTACCCACAGTGCAACTTAGCACTTTCCGCTAAGGTTAACGCTGCCCACAGTGCAACTTAGCACTTTCCGCTAAGGTTAACACTACCCACAATACACTCGGCCTTGTTACGTCACGTCTCCGCCACCTGTAGTAGGAACATCTTCACTTTTTTTTTCTCAACACCTTAACTACAGTATCGGCGGGGCGGGCCAACACCAGCGACGATCGGCGGGGCGGGCCAACACCAGCGACGATCGGCGGGGCGGGCCAACACCAGCGACGATCGGCGGGGCGGGCCAACACCAGCGACGATCGGCGTATTTTAGTGACCCGATAAATCCCTCCGTCACAAAAGCTCTGTATTATCGGTGTCGGGGTGAAATTAATGACTCGCGAAATAAGTGAGTCGCGATGTTAATGACTCGCGAAATAAACGACTTCCGCCTGGGTTCGTGCGCATGCGTAGAACAGGTAAGTGTAGGTTAGGCTAGGTTAGGTTAGGTTAGGTTAGGTTAATTAGACTTCAGGTTAAGGTAGAGTTAAAGTCTGATGTGGTTGGATTAAGATATTGTTAGCTTAGGTTAAGTTAGTCCATCGTATGGGGGGGGGGTGGAAGGGGGAGGGGGTGGTGTTGGGGGAGGGGGAGGGGGTGGTGTCGGGGGAGGGGGTGGGGGAGGGGGTGGAAGGGGGAGGGGGTGGTGTCGGGGGAGGGGGTGGAAGGAGGAGGGGGTGGTGTTGGGGGAGGGGGTGGAAAGGGGGAGGGGGTGGTGTTGGGGGAGGGGGTGGAGTCGGGGGAGGGGGTGGAAGGGGGAGGGGGTGGAGTCGGGGGAGGGGGTGGAGTCGGGGGAGGGGTGGAAGGGGGAGGGGGTGGTGTTGGGGGAGGGGGTGGAAGGGGGAGGGGGTGGCGTCGGGGGAGGGGGTGGAAGGGGGAGGGGGTGGAAGGGGGGAGGGGGTGGAGTCGGGGGAGGGGTGGAAGGGGGAGGGGGTGGTGTTGGGGGAGGGGGTGGAAGGGGGAGGGGGTGGCGTCGGGGGAGGGGGTGGAGGCGGGAGGGGGTGGTGTTGGGGAGGGAGGGGGTGGTGTTGGGGGAGGGGGGGTGAAAGGGGGAGGGGGTGGAGTCGGGGGAGGGGGTGGAAAGGGGGGAGGGGTGGAGGGGGGGGAGGGGGGGTGGAGTCGGGGGAGGGGGTGGAAGGGGGAGGGGGTGGTGTTGGGGGAGGGGGTGGAGGGGGGGGGGGTGGAGTCGGGGGGGGGGTGGAAGGGGGGGGGGGTGGTGTTGGGGGAGGGTGGGAGGGGGGAGGGGGGTGGCGTCGGGGGGGAGGGGGTGGAAAGGGGGAGGGGGGGGTTGGAGTCGGGGGTGGAGTGGGGGGGGTGGAAGGGGGAGGGGGGTGGGGGAGTGGCGGGGGGAGGGGGGTGGGAGGGGGGGGCGTCGGGGGAGGGGTGGAAGGGGGAGGGGGTGGTGTTGGGGAGGGGGAGGGGGGGTGGGAGGGGGGAGGGGGGTGGCGTCGGGGGAGGGGTGGAGAGGATGGAGGTGGTGGAGTGGAGAGGGGGGAGGTGGAGAGGGGGTGAGAGGGGGGGTGTGGGGAAGAGGGCGAGGGGGTGGAGAGGGGGGAGGTGAGGGTGGGGGTGGACGAGGGGCGGGGGTGGAGAGGGTGAGGGGGGGCAGGGAAGAGAGTAGATCGAGGGGTAAAAATGACAACAGGAAACAATTTCGCACAAGCACCTTCACTTATCTCCCTCCCTCCCTCCCTCCCTCGCCCTCCCTCCCTCCTTCCCTCCCTCCCTCGCTCGCTCGCTCGCGGTATAAATCTGGCGAGGGACCGGAACTGTGGCCCACGAGCAACCTACCCACACCACCTTCACTGTATCAACACGGAGACAACACTGCTGCTACGACCACACTGTCTTTAAACCCTCACCCTAACCACACCCCCGACCACACCCCTACCACACCCCGACCACACCCCGCCAGATGGTCACAGTATCCAAACTGACTCGAATCTCACGAACGTATAACAAATCAACAGAGGAATTAAAACACACTGAAGTTATCTGGTTTAGGTTAGGTTAGGTTTGGTTAGGTTAGGTTTGGTTAGGTTAGGTTAGGTCAGGTTAGGTTAGGTTTGGTTAGGTTAGGTTAGGTTTGGTTAGGTTAGGCACGGTACACACTTATATATCTGGGTCCAAACGTGTTACTGTATCGAGACTGGTTCGAATTTCACGTCATAGGTTGAAGCTTGATAGTTTTGTTAAGCTTCAAACCCAAACTGCACTGAGAGTGATTCAAATCCTCTTAAAAACACACTAAGTAAAATAGGATTTAAATCTGCTTATGATTTTGCCCGATACTTTATATTAGTTAAAGGTTCATTTGAGTCGACTTGGAATATGAGACTTACTCAAGCTGATTCGATTCTTATGGTTGTTTAGGAGTTGTGTTTGTGGTGGTGATGTGGTGTTGTGGTGGAAGAAGTATGGTGATGGTGATGGTGGCTGTGAGTGTGTGTGGTGATGGTTGTGATGAGTATGGTGATAATTAACTATACCGAATCACCACTACCTCTAACACTACCATCTTCACCAACACTACCCACCCCCACCACCCCCACCCACCCCCCTTCACCACCACAACTCCCCCCACCACCACAACTCCCCCCTTCAACACCCTCACCAACACCCCTCACCACCACTAGATAAGATAGGTAACACTCTCCTCACAAGGACGAAATACATTTGGCCATTTTTACAGCCTGGCCACAAGTATGATGCGAAGTTCCTCATTATTGGAAATTGCTGGAGAAGTGACCATGTATTTAACTAAGTCCCTCTAGAAGAGTTTTTTAAGTCACATTTTAAGGCGAATTTTAGGTGTTGTCGTTTGAAATCTTATTATTTTTTTAGGTATTCTTTTTATTATTTTAAGTTCTGATTCTGAAGTCCCTTAACATTTTTCACCAATTTCGTTCATTTCTCAGTTTATATAGTAATTTTGAACTCTTAATCACGGATCATTCAGAGACGCTGAGTGCTGGAAAGGACTGCCTATGTTGTTTACGCTGCCAAGTGTACGACAATGGGTTTACGGGTTCGTTAATACATTTTGTTATGTACGATGTCAACAATGTGTGTGTGTCCTCTTTGCTCTGGTAAGGCGGAGGAGGTGTTGATGTACTGGGCGGTCGATTTTGAGTTGTGTAGATGGTAATGGATACTGTTGGTAGTGGTAGAAGGAGGAAGTGGGAGAAGAGGAGGGGGGAGAGGAAAGAGAGGAGGAACATGAAGGAGACGAGAAGGAGGGGGTAGAAGAGGATGAAGAGGAAGAAGTATCTATCTATCTACCACATAGCAAATTGCCATCCAGGGATTATAAAACAAACATCTCAGTTTCCCTTAAAAAAGAAAACACAAAAATTTTAATGGTTAACTGAAGAAAAAAAAATATCCCCTCTGGTGCATAACTAAATACCAAGTTGTTTGTCTTCATATACTAGTTTAACTTAAGACAATTGAGCTGTTAACCTTACGACATAGCCTGTAGTGCCTATCCTCAGCTACCAGGCGAGGATAGAGGACCTGTAGTGCCTATCCTCAGCTACCAAGCGAGGATAGAGGAGAAATTTGTGTATATTTGTGGATTATTTAACATGACACAAGTAAGAATACTGACTCGCCTGACAAGTTGCTTCGCTCTGCCCCCCCCCCCCCTCCCCCCTCCACACAGGGCCACTGTATCCTATCACCCTAGCTATTGTGGGAGGGGGTGTTGGAGGGGGAGGGGGAGGGGGGAAGTTGGTTGAGGGTAGTTGTGGTTGGGTTGGTTGGGTAGGGGTGATGGTGGTGGTGTGGATTGGATGAGGGGGAGGATTGTGGTAGTGGTGGTGGTAGTGATGGTGGTAGTGGTAGTAATGGTGGTAGTGGTGGTGGTAGTGATGGTGGTAGTGGTGGTAGTGGTTGTTGTAGTGGTGGTGGTGAAGTAGTGGTAGTAATGATGGTAGTGGTAGTGGTGGTGGTAGTGGTGGTAGTAGTGGTAGGGACATAGTTTCATGACACTGATTTATTCTTTACCCAATTCACCCTTTCCTCCCCCCTCCCCCCTCACTCACACCCCTCCCCCCACTCACTCACCCCCCTCACCCCCCTCCCCCCTCACCCCCCTCACCCCCCTACCCCCTCACTTACGCAACCCTTTCCTCCCTCACTCATTGACCACATACTCTCTCTCTCTCCATAATTCTTTCACTCTATCACGCACTCATTCCCTCTCCTTCACTCATTCATTCATTCTCTTAGTCACTCCAAGACGGAAATACAATCTTGAGGTGTTAGTGAGAGAGAGAGGGAGAGAGAGAGAGAGAGAGAGAGAGAGAGAGAGAGAGAGAGAGAGAGAGAGAGCCAAACAATGGTCTCTCTCTCTCTCTCTCTCTCTGTAAATATAATAACACCCTCACTACCAAATTATCAACAGACAGACAGACAGACAGACAGAGAAAGAAAGAGAGAGAGACACACATTCATTCCTCTCCCCTCTCTCGCCTGCATCACAAAGATACCACAACTGTACGAGTAACAACAGAGAGACACAACACATGCACTCTCCCGGTCCCCGCTATCGTACACGCGTGAGAGGCTATTATCGTACCTCAGCACCTCGCCCGGGGGTCAGGAGAGAGGAAAAACTATCGTACACGGTGCAGAGGTGTTTGTGTGTGTGTGGGTGTTTAGATGGTGTTTTATTTACGTCTCAGGTGTTCTTGAGTGAAATATGTACGAGAGAGAGAGAGAGAGAGAGAGAGACTAAATCATCATCCAGTACTGTACTCATTAAACCATCTACTACCATTACCTAACAAGTCTGACCATTCAACATAAAAAACTAAACCATTACCCCCCCCCCCCCCTCTCCAAAACACCCTTAAAATATAAAACCCTAAAAAGCTTCATATAATGTGAGTTTCTCCACCTAACCTCTTCCACCCACACTACTTCACGTACCTGCTCGCTGTTCAGTAATCCACATCTTTTACTCTTTATAATTGAAATGACGCGAGAGGAGAGAAAAAAATATTCTCATTAAGGCAGAAATTAAAAACAAAAAAAAATAAATATCGTCTCACAAATCCGTTTTACAACTCAGTAAATAAACACGAACTTTTTTTTTTCAGGTCAGATTTAGTTCACGCGACAAGTGTCCTAAGAGCTCAAATTCCTGGTGGTTGGAGCAGCAAAGACGTCTGAATGGTGGTGTGTGGGGGGGCTCTATCTTCCCCCGGGTGAGGAGGCAGATAAAGGGGAATATTAAAGGTTTTTGCTAAATGTGAGATGAATATTTTATTGTAACGGACGCCAGCAGTAAATATTTCACGGCCTGTGGGAGGAGGAAGAGGAAGGAGAGAAGGAGGAGGAAAGAGGGGAGGAGGAAGGAGGGGAGGAGGAAAGGGAGGAGGAGGAAAGGGAGGAGGAGGAAAGAGGGGAGGAAGAGAGGAGAAGGAGGAGGACGAAGAGACGAAAAAAATGGAATCATCACTATCACAAATACACGTCCACACGTCCACCACTGATCGTCTCCATCATACACGTCACATACAACAAAAATATACACCTTATGGAGCCCTGAGAGTGTATGAATTAACAACAACAACAAGTGAAAAACATCGAAGCTACCTGAGCCCCATGTTCCCTGGTGTAGAAGGAGGGGTAACTCGTCTATTTCACCACAATTGTCCATAACTTAAATAAAATGGACCCAGACAGAGAAAAACATATATAAATAAATATCTAAATAAAAATACAACATCATATTCAGTCTTCCACGAGTACAAGACGCCTCTGTTGCTGTAGAGTTCAGTCATACAGGAGGAGTCTACATAACGATATACACACACTCACAGACTATCTCCAAACTCGACCCTACAAAAACTCATAACTTCCTCTACATATTCTGTATGATGACAAGAGGTGACTCGTGCGCCCATCACCCATGTATCATCGACCAAACACACACACACTACACACACGGATTCAGAGTTTACACGTGAATTAATGCAAATGGAACTACACAAAAAGATTATTATTCCCCTCCTCCCATTCATAAGCTCAAGGAAACAATGAACTAATACCAAATTTACCAGAAGGATGAACATACAAGTCTTCTACCCCCATTCTCTCCTGGTCTTAAGGGGTAACTCGCCCAAAAGATCATCCATATATCAGAAAGACTTACAAACACACGCCCAGAACACCAGACAGTGCAAGTGAATTAAGACCAAAACAAACTTACTTTCCCCTCCACCCATTCTCCTCCCAAGAGTTAACTCGTATATATAATAATCATCCGCATAATAGACCACAGGTGATAAAAACACGCAGGTGAGAACAAACCCAACGAATTAATTACTTAACCCAGAAAGACGACGGGATAAAGGGTTTCTAAGCGCCCCCCTCTCGCCCCCCTCCCTCCCTTCTCTCCATAACCTTAACCTATTCTCTCACCATAATCCCAGGGCCTTGGAGACTTTAACCAATGTATCATGGGCCTTTATAAACCTCTCTCAGGCGGGTTGGTGGGAGGGGGTTAAGTAAGGTAAGTTTGGTTAATAATTCACAAGGGGTTGTCATGACGCGCGGTGAGCTCTCTCTTTATCCACGTAAAATATCACGACACTAACTTAGCATATATGACGGAGGGAGGGTGAGGCTTTATAACACCCAGGGCCACCACTAAACATTGTCAGAGGGTCGCCACCTTAACCATATCTCACTAAGGTTTATTTTAGCTTAGTTTAGAGGTTTCCTGTCGGAGTCATTTATCGATAAAGGAAGTTTTAAGATGAACTGTAGGGTATTTCTTTGACAGGGGTGGGAGGTGATATTTGAGAGTGAGGGAAGGGAGGTGATGGTGGTATGAATGGTGATGGTGGTGAGGGGTGTTGGTGATGGTGGTGAGGGGTGTTGGTGGTGAGGGGTGTTGGTGGTGAGGGGTGTTGGTGATGCTGGTGAAGGGTGTTGGTGGTGGTAGTCAGGTGATGTTGGTGGTCGTATAGTGGTAGAATTGTGGTCGTTTCTCTTCTTCTTTTATGTACCTAAACATCACACACTACTTCAACTTCTTCTACCCACTACCACTACAACCACTACGACCACCACCACCAGCACCAGCACCACCACCATCATCATCACCACCACCACTACCATCACCACCACCACCACCACCATCACCACCATCACCACCACCACCATCACCATCAGTACCATCACCATCACCACCATTACCAGCACCACCACTACCACCACCACTACCATCACCACCACTCCCATCACCACCAGCACCACCAACTCAACCACCACCACCACTACCATCACCACCACTACCATCACCACCAGTACCATCACCATCACCACCACAACCATCACCACCAGCACCACCATCACCAGCACCACCATCACCACCACTACCATCACCACCACTACCATCACCACCATCACCACCACCACCAGTACCATCACCATCACCACCATAACCATCACCACCAGTACCATCACCACCACTACCCTCACCACCACTACCATCACCACCACTACCATCACCACCACCACCAGTACCATCACCATCACCACCACAACCATCACCACCAGTACCATCACCATCACCACCACAACCATCACCACCAGCATCACCAGCACCACCATCACCACCACTACCATCACCACCACTACCATCACCACCACTACCATCACCACCATCACCACCAGCACCATCACCACCACTACCAGTACTACCACCAACTCAACCACCACCACCACAACCATCCCCACCACTACCATCACCATCACCACCATCACCAGCAGTACCATCACCACCACTACCATCACCACCACTACCATCACCACCACTACCAGTACTACCACCAACTCAACCACCACCACCACTACCATCACCATCACCACCATCACCACCAGCACCATCACCACCACTACCACTCTCCTCTTGCCTTCACTTTCTGCAATCTCCACCACTTTTTCTTGCACACTTTTCCTCGCTATGTTTCACCTCTTTCTATCTCATATTTCTTTCTCATTCCTTCTCCCTTCTGACTTCTATCCCAGTTCTCTTCATTTCCTTTCCTACTGTACCCAATCTCTCTCTCTCTCTCTCTCTCTCTCTCTCTCTCTCTCTCTCTCTCTCTCTCTCATACCTCACTCTTTATTGTACCCCACTTCCTCTCTCCCTCTCTACTACCCCCCACACCCTCCCTCCCTCTCCCCCAGCACAGTACCCGGGTAAGGCATCACATTGTTCACCCCAGTAGTACCTTGGCTGCAGTAAACCTTGCAGATTATAGAGATGTGAGTCACCATTCCTTTCTTCCTCCTCTTCTTCCTCCTCCTCCCCCCTCCTCTTCCTCCTCCTCTTCTTCCTCCTCTTCTTCCTGCTTCTCTTTCCATTCCCTCAGTTTCTTCTCTTCCTTCCTCCTCCCCCTTCTCCTTCCCTTCTCTCTGTTTCTTCTCTTCCTCCCTTCTTTTCCTTATTCTTCTTTTCTATTCCATAATCCTTCTCTTTCCTTCTCCCACCTACTCCATCCTCCTATTCTCCTCTCCCCTCCCTTTATCACCCAATTTCTTTCCTCTTCTCTTCTATTTCCCCCTTCTTCCCCTACTTACATGTTCCTCCCCTTTTTACCATTTCTATTCTCTTCTCCCCTCCCTTCCCCCCCCCCCCCACCACCTATTTCTCGACAATTCTAAAGCGGAGACAATTCTTGGGTGTGGTTGCATCGGGAGGGGAGAGGAGGGGGTGATGGAGAGGGGGAGAAGTTGGGGAGGGTAGAGGGGGAGAAGATGGGGAGGGAGATGGGTGATGGGGAAGGTGGGGAGGGGGGGGAGAGGGTGGGGAGGGGGTAGAAGGTGGGGAAGGGAGAGGGGGAGAAGATGGGGAGGAGGGGAGACAACGGGGGTGTATAAATCGTGGCAGCGGAAGAGCTTTGTGGTAGTTAAGTGTTTTTGTTGTGTAGAGTCGCGCGCCTGCATCCCCTCCTCTCCCTCCCCTACCATCCCCTCCCCCTCTTCCCCTCCCCTCCCCTCCCTACCCCTCCAACCCCCTCCATTCACCCCAAAGATATGAATGGGTGTGAGTACAAACCGGGAGACGCAGATGAATGGGTGGGGAGGGTGGGGGGAAATGGGGAGGAAGGAATGGGGTGGGGGGGGGGAGGAGTAGAGATGTAGGTGGTGATGGTTAGTAGTGGGTGGTGGTGGTGGAATGTGGTTGGTAGTGGATTGTGGATGGTAATGAATAGTGGTAGGTGTTGCAGGTGGTGGTGGTGGTGGTGGTGAGGACGATGGTGGTGATGCGGGTGGTGGTGGTGATGCAGGTGGTGGTAGTGGCAGGTGGTGGTGGTGAGGCAGGTGGTGGTGGCAGGTGGTGGTGGTAGCAGGTGGTAGTGGTGGCAGGTGGTGGTGGTAGGTGGTGGCAGGTAGTGGTGACAGGTGGTAGGTGGTGGTAGGTGGTGGCAGGTGGTGGTAGGTGGTGACAGGTGGTAGGTGGTGGCAGGTGGTGGTGGCAGGTGGTAGGTGGTAGCAGGTGGTAGGTGGTGGTAGGTGGTAGCAGGTGGTAGGTGGTGGTAGGTGGTGGTGGTGGCAGGTGGTAGGTGGTGGCAGGTGGTAGGTGGTGGCAGGTGGTGGTGGTAGGTGGTGGTGGCAGGTGGTAGGTGGTGGCAGTTGGTAGGTGGTAGCAGGTGGTAGGTGGTGGCAGGTGGTGGTGGTAGGTGGTGGTGACAGGTGGTAGGTAGTGGCAGGTGGTGGTGGTGGCAGGTGGTAGGTGGTAGCAGGTGGTGGTGGCAGGTGGTAGATGGTAGCAGGTGGTGGTGACAGGTGGTAGGTGGTGGTGGTGGTGGCAGGTGGTAGGTGGTGGTGGTGGTGGCAGGTGTTAGCAGGTGGTGGTGGCAGGTGGTAGGTGGTGGTAGGTGGTGGCAGGTGGCAGGTGGTAGCAGGTGGTAGGTGGTGGTAGGTGGTGGCAGGTGGTGGTAGGTGGTAGCAGGTGGTGGTGACAGGTGGTAGGTGGTGGCAGGTGGTAGGTGGTGGTGGTGGTAGGTGGTAGGAGGTGGTGGTGGCAGGTGGTAGGTGGTGGCAGGTGGTGGTGACAGGTGGTAGGTGGTGGCAGGTGGTGCAAGAACCTGAGATACAATATAACGTCCGATGCGTCAGCTGTTACTGTCATCTCTCTCCCCTCTCCCCTCCCAGCCCCTCCCCACATCTGCCCCCCCCTACCCATTACTCCCTACTCTCCTACTTCCCTCTTCCCACTCACTCTTCACCCCTCTCCCACTTCCCCTCCCCTTTCCTCTCTCCCCACTTTCTCTCCTATACGTTCTCTCCCCCTTTACCCATATTCTTTTCCTCTTCCTCTCATCTATCTACCTACCCACGCTCTTCTCTCCCATCTCCCTCCCCTCCCTCTACCTCTACCTCTCCCCACCCTCTACCTCTACCTCTCCCCACCGATGACTCTCCCACGCACTTCCTGCTTTCCGACCTCCTTATTCGTGTTTTTCTCTCTCCCTTCCCCTCCCCTTCCCCTCCCTCCTCCCTCTCTCCCCTTGATTCTTATTCTTCCTCCTCCTTCTCTCTTTCTCCCTGTCATTATCTCTATCTATTCATGTCTTCGTTATTTTTTTTATCTCTGTGTCTCGTTCTCTCTATCTTTCATAATTTATCTCTTCTCTCTCTCTCTCTCTCTCTCTCTCTCTCTCTCTCTGTGTGTATCGTTTCGTTCCTCACGTTATATGTGTCTTATTTTATCCATTTGTCTTTATTTCTCTCTCTCTCTCTTCACCTGCGCTGCCTGACGTAACATCTCAAGACAATTAACCTACGAAAGAAGCCAAACATTGACCTATAATCGTCATAATCAATAAGCACCATCCCTATACCTTAAATAAAATATATATCAAGTATGACATCAATCTGTTTATACTGACTTGTGTTATCATCCGGACAACAACTAAAAGATGATTTAACGACGAATGAGACAGACATACACGCAGACACAAGCAGCGACAACAACAATACACCACTTGAGTTTCGTGGATGATGATGAGGATGATAATAATGAAAACTCAAGATGATGATTGTTACGTTTACTGACTGACTGGTTGGTTTATTTAGCGAACGAGGGCACAATGATTCGCGAAAACCCGGGGGCTAAATTCAGACGGATCTTAGCGTGAACAAAAACCACTCTCCCTCCCCCCCCTCTCCCTCCCCCCCCCCACTCTCCCTCCCCCCCACTCTCCATCCCCCCCTCTCCCTCCCCCCTTATTCTAACACCCCAAAACAAAGGTCTTCGTTGCTTAATGATTTCCTCATTCCTGGGGAAGTCATAAACAAAGCCACACTTTTGTCTCCCTATAATGGTAGAATTAAGGGGTAAAATCTCTCTCTCTCTCTCTCTCTCTCTCTCTCTACCCCCCCTTAATGAATAGCATCTGTACATGCAAATATCTCAAGCGACGGCCACTATTCTTGTGCGTGCTGGGGGGTCGAGGAGAGGGGTGAGAGAGGGGTGAAAGAGAGGGGTGAGAGAGAGGGGTGAGAGAGGGGTGAAAGAGAGGGGTGAGAGAGAGGGGGAAAGAGGTACGAGGTTTTGTGGATGAGGGGAGGTCAAGAGACTGTGAATTAACCGTGACACAAGCACTACCATGACACACACACACACACACACACACACACACACACACACACACACGGGGGTGCCAAAATCGTCTCAGTTCTTGAATGAGAGCACAAAACACGGGGCGTCTGGACCTTTGCCAGACCTGAGGAAGAAATTCTATATCTTCCTGCTTCCTTATATTGTTCTTCCTGCGTTCTATTCCCTTCATTCTCTCCCTTTCCTCCTTGTTCTTCTTTCTGTTTCTTCCATGTTCTTGTTCTCTCCCTCCTCTTTGTTTATTGTTCTTCTTGTTCTTCTTACTGTTCTCTCCTTCCTTGATTTTCCTCCTCCTAGTTTTTCTCTCCGTATCTCTCTTCCCGTTTCTCTTTATTTTCTTCCTACCTCTTCATGGTTTTTGTTCTCTTCTCTTCTATGTGTTTATCTCTCTTCCTTTGTTCTTATTTTCTCTTTCTCCCTGATTATTTACTACATGTTCTTCCAATTCCATTATTTTTACACAGTGTCGATTGAGTGGTCCCTGGTCTAATTGACACTAATCCCAATAGGCCTAACCTAACCTAATCCAGCCTAACCTAATATGTTTAAGAGCTAATGACCAGATGAGTTATTTAAGTCAGCTTTAGGCCTATAAAAACTGGAGCCTATTAGAATTGAGTCCTATTAGAATTGAGGCCTATTATTATCGGGTTAATTGACATGTAACCTGTTTCTTTACTCGTTAATGACAGAAGCGTCTTAGTATCATTCGTTGTTGTGTGTGTGTGTGTGTGTGTGTGTGTGCGTGTGTGTGTGTGTGCGTGCGTGTGTACCATATCACCATACTACCACCACACATCTCTCACCTTCACCACCCTTTTGACGGAGCACTACCACCACCCCCCTCCCACCCTCCATCCCCCCTCCCTTCCCCCTCCCCCCTTCCGCTATCCGTGACGTCTCCCTCCCTCGTGCGGGGGGGGGGGGGGGGAGGAGGAAGGACTGTAGGTACCCTCATCTATTTGATTATTATGAAACACGAGGGGGGTTTTTCCTCACCTCTTCCCCTCGGGCCTGGGTGAGGGACGAGGGGAGAAAGACCTACATATCGCTCGGGTTATCGACGCCGCCCTCTGAGATATATTCCACGATGAAGGTTGAGGAGACTTGAGCCCTTGTGTGGGTCTCTCAGCTAGGCGGAGGCGCAGTAGAAGTGCCCCTTTATAAGTCTGTCTGTGTTTTTCCATGTGCTATAATATCTGGTCTTTTACAATTTAGCGGAAATTTAGGTGAGTTAACCCATGAAGTAACCTGAGGCAGCGTGACGCACCACTCAGCATTTTCTTCCTTGTTGTCTTTCGTCCAGTGATCTACAGTGCGGTGGTCTGATGTAAACCTTATAAGAAATCCCCCAAGAGTCACCACTTCCTGACCCGTAGAAAGTAGATTATCTCCGAGTGCCTTACGGAAGTGACGAATAGATAGACGACTTTGTTTACAATTATCCCGTGAATGAGTCTGAACCCTCCCCCCCCCCCCCGACTACAGTAAACACGACGACCTTTACCTTGATCTTGGTGACGCTGGAGTGTGTTGTCGTCCATCTTGGTGACTCAGGACAACGACCTCTTGTCTTCACCTACAACAAGATAAAAGTTTAGTTAAGTTACCCCTTCTGTTTACTTTTCTTTGTCAGACTTTAAAAAAAAAATGACGGCAAGATGATTAATGTCCCTTGTTCTTCTTTCTCTTCCTCTTTTAATGTCTACAAAAAAAAAAAAAAATAATATTCTATGTAAATTGTATTCATATTTTCTTTGTGATTTGTGATTGATAATTTTTGTTATTGAATTGAAGCATTTGTTATTATCGCATGACACTCAGGGCAGGTGGGTGTGTGATTCTGGTAACAGTGTATCTTAGTTACCACAACAACACAAACCCAACTTATGAGGCACTTTCTAAGGGTTCATTTAAAGTATTTATTTAAGTGACCCCTCCCTGAGATGAATACCTTAAATGAACCCCCGGAGATGACTACCTTAAATGAACCTCCTGAGATGACCCCTTAAATGAACCTCCTGAGATGACCCCTTAAATGAACCCCCTGAGATGACTACCTTAAATGAACCGCCTGAGATGACTACCTTAAATGGACCCCCTGAGATGACCCCTTAAATGAACCCCCTGAGATGACCCCTTAAACCCCTAATCAACAAAAGACAACTACTAGTAACTATTATACCTACCACAACTACAACAATCATC
>CAUDMG010000536.1:5960000-5992500 GCA_958450375.1 Homarus gammarus | reverse complement strand
TTCAAGTAGGTTGGTTCCTTGTGTGTGTGTGTGTGTGTGTGTGTGTGTGTGTGTGTGTGTGTGTGTGTGTGTGTGTGTGTGTGTGTGTGTGTGTGTGTGTGTATGTGTGTGTGTGTGTGTGTGTGTGTGTGTATGTGTGTTATACTTCAAGCATACTTATCGGTAGAAAGACTGGTATATTTTTTCACGTAACAGACAAACAAACAGACAAACAGACAGACAGACAGACAGAGACAAACATGACAGGTAGGGGAGGTAAAACAGACACAGGCAAACAAGCAGACAGAAAGATCGATTCACCTACACACACACACACACACACACAGACACACACACACACACAGACACACACACACACACACACACAGACACACACACACACACACACACACACACACACACACACACACACACACAGACACACACACAGACACACACACACACACACACACACACACACACCATGATGACACACGTAATAAATACTGACATGTGTCCCCCTAAAAAAACTCCGGGAATTAGAGCAAAGGTTCAATACTGTGACTCGGGTCGACCTGATGTAGATATATTGGTAAGTCTGTACATATTAAATAACTTACCTCCCTTCCCTCACTCTCCCCTCACCCTCCCTTCCCTCACTCTCCCCTCACCCTCCCTTCCCTCACTCTCCCCTCACCCCCTCCCTTCCCTCACCCCTCCCCTCACCCCTCGCCCCCCCCACCCCTCAATACCCCGCTCGGGACGTTAGGTATGGGATAATTTAACTATTTTTTCCTTGATAAGAGAGATAAGAGCCTCGGGGATTGCCATTTGATAAGTCTTCAAGACCCCGGTGCAGTGATGGTCACGCTGGGGGAGATAATGAGAGATATCTCTTTGTAGTGTCTCATGGTATCGTTTTTTTTTGAGAGATAGTTAGGGTATCTTTTTTTTAGGAGATGAAATTTTGTTGCTCTCTCTCTCTCTCTCTCTCTCTCTCTCTCTCTCTCTCTCTCTCTCCTCTCCCTCTCTCTCTCTCTCTCTAATCTTCACCCCTCGCTTCCACCCCCTCCACCCCTCGCTTCCACCCCCCTCCACCCCTCCACCTCACCCCCTTCAGTCAATAGTCACAGCAATGAGGAAATTCATCCCTCAGAGATATATTTAGACGGCGATATATCTAGCGATTTTTGGGTAGCAATTTTCAGAAATATATCAACAACGGAACAGAAGTTAATCAGTGAGCCTTAAACCCGTGTTACGCCGTATGTGTCTGTGTGTGTACGTGTGTGTGTGTGTGTGTGTGTGTGTGTGTGTGTACGTGTGTCTGTGTGTTTGTAAACTCATAACTCGCAAACACAATCTGAGACAACTACGAGTATACTAGCATTATAAACCTCCAGAGAGACTTATGGTATGCCAACTGATATACTAGACATAATATAAGCCTTGCTAAGTAATATATCGACGTAATATACTATTTAGGCATTATACCTCGTCATTGAGTATGATATATTTGGCCTGAGTATGATGTCAATATGTTAGTGTATAAGATCGTTGGTGAGTCACATCCACAGGTTATTATAATGCCAGGGGTGACGGATATGCTCAGGTGAGTGGGAGGGAGTGGGAGGTGAGAGGGGGGTGAGAGGGGGATGAGAGGGAGGGAGTGGGAGGTGAGAGGAGGTGAGAGGGAGGGGAGAGGGGAAGGTGAGGGGGTGGAGGGAGGGGGTGGGAAGGTGAGGGGGTGGAGGGAGGGGGTGGGAAGGTGAGGGGGTGAGAGGGGGTGAGAGGGAGGTGAGAGGGGTTGAGAGGGAGGGGGTGGGAGGTGAGAGGGGGTGAGAGGGAGGAGAGGGGGAAGGTGAGGGGGTGAGAGGGAGGAGAGGGGGAAGGTGAGGGGGTGAGAGGGGGTGAGGGGGTGAGAGGGGGTGAGAGGGTGAGAGGGGGTGAGAGGGGGTGAGAGGGGGTGGGAGGTGAGAGGGGGTGAGAGGGAGGGGAGGGGGGAAGGTGAGGGGGTGAGAGGGGGTGAGGGGATGGAGGGAGGGTGTAAAGGGGATGTGAGGGGGGGGAAGGAGGGGGAAGGGGAGAGAAGGAATGTCCAGTTTAGTCGACCCAATATTCAATCACCATCAACCGGGAAGGAAGGTTGGTGGATAGTTGACTAATTAACCTCATTTGCATCATGTTAACCGGAAGTGACCACACCTATACCTTCACGCCATCACCAAGGGGGAAGGGGAGAGGGGGGGAGGGGGGAGGGGGGAAAGGGAGAAAGAGAGAGAGGGAGAGTCTCACTTTGAGCCAGAAATCTCGCCATCTTCTTCTCGTTCGCGCCAAAACTTTTCCGCCAACTGTTATTCTTTTAGCCCCCTACCCTCCCCTCCCCTCCCCTCCCCCCAAAAACAAACAAACAAACACAACAATAATAACAGCAAAAAACCGCAATAAATCTCCTCATGTTGGAGCTATAAAAAAAAAATCCCGCCAACTATAATCCCATTCGTGTCCTAAATTCCCGCCAATCACCATCCCATTCATGCCAAAAATTCCCGCCAAAAATCACGCCGTCGTCACACACACACTCAGTCATCGGGACAAAATTAAACCTTCCGTCGTATATTCATTAGACTTGATTTACCATGACAAACACCTCCAACAGTTGACATATTCTGGTAAAGTTTTAAGACCCGGGTTAATGGGTAAACTAAGGGGTTAAGGGGGGGAGGAGGCGGAGGGGAAAAGGGTGAATCTTCCTCCTCCCCCCCTTGTCTTTCGTGGGTTAAGGGGGTAGGGGAAATTCTGGCCACACTGACGGTAAAATCTTGGCGAGATTTCACGCTAATCTTACGCCAACAATGATTCCTTTTTCCGCCTCAAAATAGCGTTGGTTGGCCTTCCCCGTTGGTGGCCAGTGGTGAGGGGGGGGGGGGGGACTTGGTGAGAGAGAGAGAGAGAGAGAGAGAGAGAGAGAGAGAGAGAGAGAGAGAGAGAGAGAGAGAGAGAGGTTAAGTTAAGCTAGAGCAGGTCAGGTTGGTGTTAGGGTTAGTTTAGGTTAAGCTAGATTAGGTTAGGTTAGGTTATGGTGATTAAACTTTCGGCGAAATAATCTGGGGTGTCTAATCTTCAGGTGATACTAAGATTCAAACAGCGTATATATGAGGGTTGTCTACTTTCAATATCTTTTTATTCCTAATCTTGATAATATTCCTCAAACTATTCTCTATTGTAGTTCTAATCTCCCTGGAATGAGTTTGTATGACCCCAAATTGTAAACATTTCGGTTCCATAGGTCATTAAGTAAGTTCAAAGGTCAGTAAGTAATTTCAAAGGTCATTAAGTAAGGTCAAAGGTCATTAAGTAAGTTAAAAGGTCATTAAGTAAGTTCAAAGGTCATTAAGTAAGGTCAAAGGTCATTAAGCAAGTTAAAAGGGTATTAAGTAAGTTCAAAGGGCATTAAGTAAGTTCAAAGGTCATTAAGTTCAAAGGTCATTAAGTAAGTTCAAAGGTCATTAAGTTCAAAGGTCATTAAGTTCAAAGGTCATTAAGTAAGTTCAAAGGTCATTAAGTAAGTTCAAAGGTCATTAAGTAAGGAAAAGGTCATTAAGTAAGTTCAAAGGTCATTAAGTAAGTTAAAAGGGCATTAAGTAGGTTCAAAGGTCATTAAGTATCTGTGAACGTTCACAACACAGCTGGTGGAAACAACGTTCATTTAAACGTTTGGAATGTGTACAAAAAATAATCACCGTGGAACGTTCCTTAATGGCGGTAATTTCACCCCTTGGTTTTATTATTTCCGTCTTTTGGGTCTCTTATTTTTGTTGGGGGGGGGGATGTCTCTCTGTCTCTTAGTCTCTCCTTTCTCTCAGTCTCTCAGGATCCTAATGTACTCATGAAACCGTAGATGAGGCTTTAAAAATCCATCATCGCGGCCATGAGTGCACGAGCTGGCTGGTAGACGTCTTTCATGTTTACCATTCCTGCATAAGAAACGAGTCTACCCCTTCCTCCTCCTCCTCTGCCGCCGTCTTCGTCATTCTGTTTAATAATCACAAGTCTCGGAGGCCACAGCTAAACGCCAGAGTTATAGGTGATAAACGAACTCACTTCAGAGGTCATTATGAATCTCACCTGTTCTATGGCGAGAAATTACGGGGCGGTCAAAAATTGTCAAGTCTCGAGCGCCATTTTTATCACTGAGGCTCCTTCGCTCTCCGCCTACCCACGATTATTTTAGTTATTTACTCGAATTTTATATTATTATTATTATTATTATTATTATTATTATTATTATTATTATTATTATTTTAGCTTTTCCAATTAATTTCTAGTAGGATTTGTAAACATTCGACAGCTCTTATACCGCGATGAAAGACCAGCTATAGTGACCTGAGCGTCTGTCAGGCAGTAAGTCCAGGGGTGACGGTGGCACCCAGGATGGCACTCTACAGTCTCGTCATGTACCAAGTGCCATTACCAAACCTTTATGTAACAATCATAAATACGAGGGGTTCAGATAGTGCCATACCCGGACCTCTGTTTCGTCGACCTCAAGGCTTTAATGATCTAATTTAGTCTCCACCGACAACAAATTGCGTCGTTCATAAATCATGTGAGGACGTTAAGGATCAGAGTGCCACGTGCCGTCTCTAACTGCCTATTAGTGTAGACAGCGTCGTTGGTTGAAGTCTTTGGGCGGTTGCGGTCATGCGAGCCTTCAACTGAGGACCAGGTGTGTGCTCAGCGTTTGAAAATATAACTATAGTTTTTTCTTCTCTAAACTCATAACACGGATAACTGGAGCTGCTAGTTTGTCATATATTATTCATTTTTATAACTAAAGTCACTGTATATAATATAACTTAGGTGTCTAATTGATATACAAGACGAATAATTATTATCAAATATTCTTAAGATATTTAGTATATATATATAATCTCCCTAATGGCTTACTTCTCTAACTAATATGTATTATAAAAATCTACAGCACATATTTACGTCATTTCAGTTATAAAAACACTAACTAAACCGAATCCATTTGTAATAGATCTAATTTAACTTATCACACTAATATATCTTTAACCTAATTTGAGTTTAATAATAAAATAAAATAAATAAATTATATAGTTATTATGTTACTTATACACATATTAGTCTAGGATTATATCGTCTATACTGAGAAGACAAATGACGATCAGTGACGTAAGATGGAATAATATGATTGGCTGATTCGCTAACCAATGAGAAAACACGCTCATAGTACATAACAATAACATGGCGGGAAGAGAGAGAGAGAGAGAGAGAGCCGAGGTACCAGTGTCTGTCAACTCGTCTTAGTTATACACGGGTTTAATTTTTTTCCCCGAGTGACACAACACACCTCATACGGCCTCTGGTTTATGTTTGGTTTAGTTACCGGGTTTCTGTCTCAGTCTTGGGTTTAGTTATGGCGGGTTTATGTCCTATAGTTATGGGTTTAGATAGTTTTAATTAAGTTGTGTTTTTTCTCTGATAGTTACTGTTTTTTGTTTCTTTATCTGTTTATCTGCTTTTCTCCTCTCTCTCCCCCTCCTCACCCTTCTTTCTTTCCTCCCCTTCTCCCCTCATTCCACCTCCTCCCCCATCCCTCCACCTCCTCTCCCCCTCTTCCTCCCCTCATTCCACCTTCTCCCCCATCCCTCCACCTCCTCTCCCCCTCTTCCTCCCCTCATTCCACCTCCTCCCCCATCCCTCCACCTCCTCTCCCCCTCTTCCTCCCCTCATTCCACCTCCTCCCCCATCCCTCCATCTCCCCTCCCCCTTATCCTCCTCTCCCCCTCACCCCACCTCCTCTCCCCCCTCATCTCCCCTCACCCCAGAGCACCATAGCAGCGTGACGATGACAAACCAGACGTCACTGTTACACGTCACACCTCACTCACCGTCACACACACACACACACACACACACACACACACACACGCACACACCTCACTCACCGTCACACACACACACACACACACCTCACTCACCGTCACACACACACACGCACGCACGCACGCACGCACACACACACAGTAGACCCAAAGTGTTATCTCTCTATTGACGAAAAAAAAAAACGAAAACAATAATTAATGTGTAAAAAAGTGCCCAGGTGAGACGATTAATTAGGTCAATATAAAGAGTTAAGTAGAGAAAGAGTTAAGTAGAGAAAGAGAGAGAGAGAGAGAGAGAGAGAGAGAGAGAGAGAGAGAGAGAGAGAGAGATCGACACAACACCTGAACTGACTCCTGAACAGGTGTGTACTGAATAGTTAATCGATGTACCTCACTGGCTGACGTACAATACCTAACCTAACCTGACCTAACCTGACCTAACCTAACCTAACCTAACCTAACCTGACCTAACTTAACCTAACCTAACCTAACCTAACTTAACCTAACCTACAGTATTGTGAAACATTACATAACTGAGTGTTTGTTTACCTGAAGATGATAAGCGGCCATTAGAGTGATTAATAGCGTATACGATTTATCGATGGACCTTATACCGTAATGACATAGTGAAGGGTGGGCTGTGTAAGGGGGGTGTGGGGGGGAGGGGTGGTGGAGGTGTGGTGGAGAGGGGTGGTGGGGGGTGGTGGGGAGGGGTGGTGGGGGGTGGGGGAGGTGTGGGAGGGGTGAGGAGGTGTGGGGGAGGTGGGGGAGGTGTGGGGAGGTGTGGGGGAGGTGTGGGGGAGGTGTGGGGAGGGGTGGGGGAGGTGTGGTGGGGAGGGGTGGGGGAGGTGTGGTGGGGAGGGGTGGGGGAGGTGTGGTGGGGAGGGGTGTGGGAAGGGGTGGAGGGTGTGATGGAGAGGGGTGGGGGAGGTGTGAGGAGAGGTGGGGGAGGTGTGAGGAGAGGTGGGGGAGGTGTGGGTAGGGGTGGGGAGGTGTGGGGTGGGGGAGGTGTGGGAAAGGGTGTTGGGGAAGGCTTTTGTTCAGCTGTTTGATTAATGGTAGTGATCTAGTTTATGTTCTTCTTGTTCTTTTTGTTCTTTCTACTCTTGTTATTGTTTTTCTTCTTCTCTCCCCTCCTCCCCCTCCTCTTCCTTCTTCTCCTCCTCCTCTTCCTTCTCCTCCTCCTCATTCTTCATTATCTCAAACAAGTTTTCAAAAATAGCAGGTGTCATTTTCTTCTGTTTCTCCTCCTTGATAGAGAGAGAGAGAGAGAGAGAGAGAGAGAGAGAGAGAGAGAGAGAGAGAGAGAGAACAGCACAGAACTTACTTACACACACACACACACACACACACACCCTTGATTATTATTTTCACACCTTTGTTGACAATCCTTCATTAAGGTACAATCTCACCGGCGGATCTCTAGGGAAGTGTTTACTCTTCACTATAAAAGGGCTATTATTCTCGCCTCCCCCCCCCCTCCTTCTTCTTCTTCCTCCCCTCCTCCTCCTCCTCCTCCTGATTTTCTTCTTCCTTTGTTGATGTTTTTGTTTGCTGTTCTAGTTATCGTTTTCTTATTACCAATTCTCCTCAGCTGCTTCTACTACCACTACTACCACTATTACCACCACCATCACCACCACAACCACCACCATCACCACCACTACTACCACCACCATCACCACCACAACCACCACTATTACCACCACCATCACCACCTCAACCACCACCACTACTACCACCACCATCACCACCACTACTACTACCACCATCACCACCTCAACCACCATAACCACCACAACTACCACCATAACCACTACTAACTACCACCATCAACCACCACTACTACCACCATCACCACCTCAACCACCACTATTACCACCACCACCTCAACCACCACTACCACCATAACCACCACTAACTACCACCATCACCACCACTACTACCACCATCACCACTACTACCACCATAACCACCACTAACTACCACCATAACCATCACTAACTACCACCATCACCACCACTACTACTACTACCACCACCATCACCACCTCAACCACCACTACCACCACAATCAGTGCCAATCTGAGCTATAAATGACCCCCCTACCCCCCCCCCCAAAAAAAACAAACAAAAATAACTCAGGTGATTATTCTTGTTGTCTGCTGAGCTAATTCTTGCCTTCTGCCTAAGGTGTGTTGACTGTGTGGCCCTCCCCTGGCCCTCCTCCCTGGCCCTTCCTTGTGGCACTCCTTCCCTATGGCCTTCCCAACACACACACACACACCTGCTCCCCTATATAGTGTGTGTGTGTGTGTGACTTTGTGTCTACACTGGAAACACCTGGCTCACACCTTCTAATCACTCACACCTGAATCATTATATCTTGTACTCTCTCTCTCTCTCTCTCTCTCTCTCTCTCTCTCTCTGACTACTAGTTATATACATTTAATTTATATAAAGTACTTCAACCCCTGTCAATCCCCCTGTCAACTCTCCCTGTCACTTCTTCCCTCAAGACCGTCAATCAAATCCTACTTCAATATTCCTCTGTCAACTCTGTCAACCACACACACACATATGTCAATCTTCCCCTATCAATTCCTCTGTCAAACACCCTGCCAACACCTCCGTCAACGCCCTGTCAACCACCCCTTTAAACTCTCTTTCAGGTTACATCCTCCCCGTCTACCTCCTTCAATTCCCACGTCAACACCCTCTCTCTCCCTACGTCAACGCCGCCTCCTCAACGCCCATGCCAAGAACAACAGCTCAACGCAATTACAACAATGGGCGTCTGTCAGTGAACGTAAGTGAACGCATGAACATCGTCAGAGAGAGAGAGAGAGAGAGAGAGAGAGAGAGAGAGAGAGAGATACACCTTACCTCTGTCTTCATTCATACATATTTGCGTATTTTTAAATCACTCGGGTTTACGCCATTCAATAAACGCACGAAATATACTCTCTCTCTCTCTCTCTCTCTCTCTCTCTCTCTCTCTCTCATTTTTCTTATATTTTCTCCCTTTTTTCCCCTAAATTCCTCCCCTACACTATCCTTAAATCCCTAACACTCGTCCCTTAGATCCCTTTCTCTCCCCCCTTACACCCTCCCCCTAACACCCCCCTCCCTCCCCCTTCCATTAACACCACCACTATCACCCCCCCCCCTCCCATCTTGCTCCACCATCACGATAAAATAGTAAGTACCATTCCACCATCTTGATAACATAGAATGGACGACCTTACGTGTTTCACTATATTACCCCGGACGCTTGACGCTTTCGTCTTTATTGCCCCAAAATGCTGGCCGGTTACCCTTTGATGTTTGTGAACCAGCTGCATTGTTTTGTGGCTGTTTGTGGTGGTGGTTGTGGTGGTGATTGTTTGTGAAAGAGGTGGTTGTTGTGGTTGATGTTTGTGTTATTAGTAATTGTGGTGGTTCTGGAGGTGGTGGTTGCAGCATCGACGTAAAAACCTACCCTACCCTACCCTCCCCCTACCCAACCCTCCCCTCCCCCTACCCAACCCTCCCCTCCCCAGGTAACAACGGAGTATTTAATCAACAGGTGAAATAAACTTGAATATCTAATCTTCAGGTAATCCAAATTTAACACACCTGACATAAACTAAGACACACACCTGACCTGAACTAAGACACACACCTGACACAAACTAAGACACACACCTGACCTGAACTAAGACACACACCTGACATAAACTAAGACACACACCTGACCTGAACTAAGACACACACCTGACACAAACTAACACACACACCTGACCTGAACTAAGACACACACCTGACCTGAACTAAGACACACACCTGACACAAACTAACACACACACCTGACCTGAACTAAGACACACACCTGACACAAACTAACACACACACACCTGACCTGAACTAAGACACACACCTGACATAAACTAAGACACACACCTGACCTGAACTAAGACACACACCTGACACAAACTAACACACACACACCTGACCTGAACTAACACACACACCTGACACAAACTAACACACACACACCTGACATAAACTAACACACACACACCTGACACAAACTAACACACACACACCTGACACAAACTAACACACACACACCTGACACAAACTAACACACACACACCTGACACAAACTAACACACACACACCTGACCTGAACTAGGACACACACCTGACATAAACTAACACACACACACCTGACCTGAACTAAGACACACACCTGACATAAACTAACACACACACACCTGACACAAACTAACACACACACCTGAATTAAAACAACTCCAAAAGAAAACTTCCCTTAGACACAGATAACTGATATAATAACAACGATGATTTTATATTTTCACTTTAAAGATAACTAATAAAGATAAGAAAAAGTTAAAGAGAAGAAGATGAAGAGAGAAAATTAAAGAGACAGTTATCATAATATTAATAAAGTCTCAAGACACAAGACTCAACACGGAAAAAAACAACAACAATAATAGTAAATCATATCTAGAGTTCAGATTAGCAGCCCCCCTGTAAGAGTCTTAGCCTCCTCTCCCACTGTAAGAGTCTTAGCCTCCTCTCCCCCTGTAAGAGTCTTAGCCTCCTCTCCCACTGTAAGAGTCTTAGCCCCCTCTCCCACTGTAAGAGTCTTAGCCCCCTCTCCCACTGTAAGAGTCTTAGCCCCTCTCCCACTGTAAGAGTCTTAGCCCCCTCTCCCACTGTAAGAGTCTTAGCCCCTCCCCCCCTGTAAGAGTCTTAGCCCCTCTCCCACTGTAAGAGTCTTAGCCCCTCCCCCCCTGTAAGAGTCTTAGCCCCTCTCCCACTGTAAGAGTCTTAGCCCCCTCTCCCACTGTAAGAGTCTTAGCCCCCTCTCCCACTGTAAGAGTCTTAGCCCCCTCTCCCACTGTAAGAGTCTCAGTCCCGTTGTAAGAGTCTTATCAGTGAAGGGCCTTCCCATAGAAAAATTTAAATAGGTTAGGTCAGGTCAGGTCAGGTCAGGTCAGGTCAGGCTAAAAAGCATAGACTAATTAAAATGACTCAATATATCTCACTACCTCAATGTACTGGGATACTGGCAGCTCATTGGGAAGCAGAGACTTACACAACACAGGTTTCAACTCTCTTAACCCATCTCCTCATACAAACATCTTCAAAGGCATTCTAGATATATATATAAACCCATAGAAAACATTATGTAATCTTTGTCCACATATTCAAGGTGATAAAATTCTTAACGGGAGACTAAGACAAAACAAAAAAAATCGTAAAAAAATAGAAAAAATAAAGGAAATTACGTTGATAAAAGATGCATTGACAAAAACAAAACAAAACAGGAAAGTGAAGCGCAAGAGAAAAAAAACACACTAGGAGAAAGTAAACAGAGGCGTACCGCAAGGCTCAGTGCTGGGTCATAATGATTTTTCTTACATATAAACATTTTAAGATTTTCGACTCTATTGCAAAAAAAAAATATTTCAAACATACAGACGACACTGAGCTAAAGGTTAGGTTAGGTTAGGTTAGGTTAGGTTTGGTTAGGTTAATAGGAATAAGAAATTATACTCATGACTAATTATTATATAAAAACAGTAAAAATGGTTAGAAACTTTGAGGGCGTTTAGCATTCAACTATCCACCCCATCCATCCATCCTCGCCCCCATTCAACTATCCTTCTCTTCATTGTCTACCCATTCAGGTGTTCTCGCCCCCTTGTCTCGTGAGACCTGAAAAAAGGGGGGGGGGGGAGGGGGGAGGGGGAGGGAGACAACCTTTGAGTGAGTTTTTACTTAATGGTGTTGATGTATGTAAAAAGGGGGAGGGGAAGGGGGAGGAGAGGGGAAGGGGGAGGGGAAGGGTAGTGAGACTGAGGTTTGGCAGTAGTATTAGTAGTAGTAGTTGTAGTAGTAGTAGTAGTTGTAGTAGTAGTAGTAGTAGTAGCAGAGGGAGTTATAAAAGTACCCCTCTTCACCATCACCCCTCACCCCCTTCACCTGGCGTGTGTTCGTGTCTCCCTCAGCAAGAAACATCAGTACTGAGGAAGGTGGGGGGAGGAAAGTGGGGGGTGAGGTACATCAGCGCCATCTACCCCACCAACACTTAACTGACTCCTCACTAACTTTTTGGTGGACGGAAGTGTGTGGGAAGGAGGGGTGTGTGAGGGGGGGGGGGGAGAGGGGAGTGAGGTAGGGGTGGGATGGGTAGAGGGAGGTAGGATGGGAGGGGGAGAGGGGTAGGTGAGGGAGGTGGAAAGTAGTAGCGGTGGAAGAGAGGAAGGAAAGGGGGGGGGGGTGAAGGAGGTAGAATGGAAGTGGTGGTGATGGAAGGGAGAAAGAGAGAGGAAGAGATGGGGTAAGGGAAGGAGGAAGGAGAGAGGGGATAGGGTGTTGATGAAAGGGGATGTGAAGGGAAGGGAAGAAGAGGGGGAGAGAAAGAGGTGAGAAAGGATGGGGTTAATGAGGTCAATGAGAGAGAGAGAGAGAGAGAGAGAGAGAGAGAGAGAGAGAGAGAGAGAGAGAGAGAGAGAGAGAGAGAGAGAGAGACGCACAGGTGTACCGTACAAAAATATACACAGTTTATTTTAAGGTTCATTCACGTACAAGATATCAATGGGGTACCTTAAGGTGTGAATGATTCCCTCGTAGTGGCGATAGTGGTGGTGGTGGTGGTGGTGATGGTGGTGGTGATAGTGGTGGTGATGGTGGTGGTGATGGTGGTGGTAGTGGTGGTGATGGTGGTGGTAGTGGTGGTGGTGATGGTGGTGGTGATGGTGGTGGTGGTGATGGTGATAATGGTGGTGGTGATAATGATGGTGGTTGTGATGATAGTGATGGTGGTGGTGGTGATGGTGATAGTGATAATGATGATGATGGTGATAATGACGATGAATGATCACGAAGGATACTGTCAGCGGGATGAAGGTGAGGAATTGAGAGAGAGAGAGAGAGAGAGAGAGAGAGAGAGAGAGAGAGAGAGAGGTGAGTCACAACATCTGCTCCTGGGTACAGTACTTTACCTCCTCCACTGATAACAGGATAAAACAAATAAATGATGGCAGCTTCGCTCTTTTAAACAGATACGGTAATATACATACAGGTAAGGTGAACAGGTAAACATACAGGTGTAGGTGAGAGTACAGGTATATTGAACAGGTGTGGGTAGATACAGGTACAGCTACAGATAGAGAGAGGGAAGTGCGGGAAAGGAGAGGAAGTGAGAAGGGAGAGGAAAGGCAATGGGAGAGGAGAGAGAGAGAGAAGGGGGAGAGAGAGAGAAGGGGGAGAGAGAGAGGGGGGGGGAGATGCTAGAGCCTAAACCCAACGTCGACATGAGTTGACACAGATCCCGTGTGTGTGTGTGTGTGTGTTCATTTCCTACGTACATCATCTGTCCTCTTAATGTCCCCGTGTGTACGAGTGTTTGTCTACCTGTGTTTCTACCTGGTGAAATAATCATAACCTAATTAACTAACAATTTAACCTAACCGAACTATCTATAGACTTTAATTATCATCATCAACAACAACAACCTCGAGGCCAAGAACAAGCTATACCACGAGACGAGGAGGGGACGGGAATATGAACCAAAACATCATCTGACTGAAGGATGGCTTTTCCATCTATCTTTCTCGGGTCACTTAAGGTCGAGTATGATCCAATCAGTACTTCTCTATACGTCGTCGATTAGTTACGACCATTAGTGTGCCGTAACTACCCCCAGGGAAGACGACACTGCCAGTCATGTGGGGTCGTAGCGAGATGGGTGTCGTAGATACAGTGCTGAAATACGACCCTGGTGTAACGGGAGGCTGGCGGCCGTCATGTGTTCATCAGGGTTACACAGAGGAGGTGATGTTCAGGTGATATGGTGGAGTGGAGGAGGAAGAGGAAGAGGAGGTGGAGGAGGAGGAAGAGGAGTGGAGGAGGAGGAGGAAGAAGATGGTGAATGGCTTCTTTCGGTGTGTGTGTGTGTGTCATTACTTCCGTGACAGCTTGATCTAATTCCTTCCTGGGTTATTCTGGTGATGACTGAGAGAGAGAGAGATAACACCTCGCCTCACCCAACATTTCCACTGTGTCACTAATATTTCCTCTCGTCTCCCTGCCTTCCAAAACACATGTCCCGATCCATGATGATGGCTTTGTCTTCGATCTGTTATTTTTCCGTTAATGGTGTTCGGATGTGTTGTTAGTTGAAGGTGTAAATTAAAGTGTAAGTTTTTGGTCTTCGAAATAGTTTGTGGGTATGAAAATAAGTGTTGATGATAAATAAAACGGTGAATAAGATTCTAGTGCAAGGAAGTCATCAAATTTCAAGGGTAAATGTTGTCACGTTGAATGGTATCTTCTATGTCATGTCCGAAAACGTCTTTATAAGTCAAAAATATTATTATTATCAGAATGTCTTACTCAGGATCCCTTATGACAACCTTGGAGTAGCTGATAAGAAGAAAAAAGTGATGTATTAAGTCATCTGGATAAGGATCGGGACACGGCCGCTGATCATCAGGTGAGGATAATCCTCCAATCAGAGTTCCTCCCGCCATTCACAACACGCGAATTGTCTTCTTGTCAACCTGCTCCCGGGCACCAAGTTTCGCGGAGGGGAAATATTCGCGAATGGCATTATATCCCCTCCCACAACTACCAAAAATACCTCAGCTTATAGAACCACTTTAGATAAACACAATAAAAATAATAATTAATGTTGGGTCTTGTATTTTACCGAGTTAGAGGAGAGGAAGAGAGACAGAGCGGGAGCACCATCCCAAGTACAGAAGCTGTGGTAAGTAGCTTATTTTGTTCCGCTAATACACCTCCGGGAAAATTGTAATTACCTGCTGCAGTCTACTGTATAGAGGGGGGGGGGGGGGGTGATGGGGGGGATGATCCGATGATGGGGGGTGATGGGGTGATGGTGGGGTGATGGGGTGATGGTGGGGTGAACCGGTGATGGTGGGGTGATGGTGGGGTGAACCGGTGATGGGGGGGTGATGGGGTGATGGTGGGGTGATCAGATGTGGGGGATGATCCGATGATGTGGGGGTGATGGAGTAATGGTGGGGTGATCCGGTGATGGGGGGGTGATGGGGTGATGGTGGGGTGAACCGGTGATGGGGGGTGATGGTGGGGTGAACCGGTGATGGGGGGGTGATGGGGTGATGGTGGGGTGAACCGGTGATGGGGGTGATCCGGTGATGGTGGGGTGAACCGGTGATGGTGGGGTGATGGGGTGATGGTGGGGTGAACCGGTGATGGTGGGGTGATGGGGTGATGGTGGGGTGAACCGGTGATGGGTGTGATCCGGTGATGGGGGAAGGCGGTGATGGGGGGTGAACCGGTGATGGGTGGGTGATGGGGTGATGGTGGGGTGAACCGGTGATGGGGGTGATCTGGTGACGGTGGGGGGATGATCCAGTGATGTGGAGGGAAGATGTGGGTGATCTGGTGATGGGAGGGGGTGATGGGGTGATGGGAAGGGAAGGGGAGGGACAAAGGAGAGGGATTAACAATTTCTAAGAGAGAGAGAGAGAGAGAGAGAGAGAGAGAGAGAGAGAGAGAGAGAGAGAGAGAGAGAGAACCCCCCCCCCCAAAAGACCTCAGGATAATGGTTGACCTGCACATGGCAATAGTTAAAGAGTTGCTATAGCGGCTTCCCTGTAAAACATTATCCCATACATTACTTAAACAAGGCGGCCGCTCTAGTTGTTTAAGTAAGCGCAACCATCAACTTATTTAAAGACAGGAACTTGGGAAATATTAGTCTAGTTATCTACCTCTCAAGCTGTTCCTGGTGGTGAGAGAGAGAGAGAGAGAGAGAGAGAGAGAGAGAGAGAGAGAGAGAGAGAGAGAGAGAGAGAGAGCTGGCATGCTATTGTGTGTGTAAGAATGAAAAAGAGGAAGAAGAATAACTGCAGGAAGAGAAGAAGAGGAAGAAGTGGACGAGGAGGAGGAGGAGGAGGAGGTGAAGCAGAAGAAGAATCGGAGGACGAGGAGGAGGAGGGGGGGGAGATGGAGGAGAAGAAGGAGGAGGAGAAGGAGGAGGTGAAGCAGAAGAAGAATCGGAGGAGGAGGAGCAGGAGGGGGGGAGATGGAGGAGGAGAAGAAGGAGGAGGAGGAGGAGGAGAAGCAGAAGAAGAATCGGAGGAGGAGGAGGCAGCTAGCTACCTGGGTGGGCCGCCCGCAGAGGCTAAATTCTCCCTCAGAGCTGACAACATCTTCACGCCGCGACACAAGAAAGCTTGATGACCCCCCCTCCTCTCCCCCATCCCCCCTCCCTCCCTCAAGCACCTCAGACCCCTCTATCTCTCTTTCTCACCCCTCCAAGCACCCCAGACCCCCTCTCCTCTCCCCTCCAAGCACCCCAGACCCCCCTCCTCTCCCCTCCAAGCACCCCAGACCCCCTCTCCTCTCCCCTCCAAGCACCCCAGACCCCTCTCCTCTCCCCTCCAAGCACCCCAGACCCCCCTCCTCTCCCCTCCAAGCACCCCAGACCCCCTCTCCTCTCCCCTCCAAGCACCCCAGAAATTCTCTTCCTCCCCCAGCTCCCACCTCCCTCAAGCACCCCCCCCATCTCCTCCTTCAGATAGATATGACCTCTTGAAACGGAGGGGGGGGGGGGTCGCTTGCGGCTTCAGGAGGAGGGGTTACGTGGTATGTGATGTCGCTTGCGGCTTGAGGTGACGAGGGTCGTAGTATAATGGTAGCCTGCGGCAACAAAGCTACGGGAAGGCAATCATCTATATACTACCCGCTTGCGGTAATAAAAAAAGATTACGAGATAGCACTGGCACATCACCAATAGCCGCATGCGATGTAACATAAAAAAAAAGGATTCTATACATTCTTAACCTTCACAACCGCATGCGGAAACCATTGAATGTGCGTATATAACCATTAACCGCTTGAGGACACTAAACCAACATACACAGGAAATTTACTGAATGAACTCAAAAGGTTAACTCGTGTGTGTGTGTGTGTGTGTGTGTGTGTGTGTGTGTGTGTGTGTGTGTGTGTACATGACATTCACCGCCAACACTCTCAAGACTAACCGCAAAGGGGATTCTAAACTAACCGCACACGGACTCAAGTAACCGCATACCGATTCACAATTAACCGCAGGCATGAGGTGTTGTGTTTAACAGGACCGCTCGAGTCATTCATGCTAGATGGGACTCAGATACTGTCGAGGTTTATTTACGAATGAACGAGTTACTACAGCCAGCCCTCCTGTACCTTTGAGTGTGTGGGGAGGTGTGTGGGTGGGGTGTGGGGAGGTGCGTGGGGGGGTGCGTGGGGAGGGTGTGGGGAGGGTGTGGGGAGGTGCGTGGGGGGGTGCGTGGGGAGGGTGTGGGGAGGTGCGTGGGGAGGGTGTGGGGAGGTGCGTGGGGGGGGGGGGGATGTGGGGAAATGTGTTTGTGGGGGGAAGGTGGTGGAGGTGTGTAAGTGGGGGAGGAAGGTGTGTGTGTGTGTGCGTGTGTGTGTGTGTGCGTGTGTGTGCGTGTGTGTGTACTAATAGGTTTATGTATATAGTGTATAAATATAGACATAAAAGTACATACAGTATACACCATGCAAAGACCACGACACAACGCTGCCACATCTCGGCCTGACGTGACCTGGAGACGTGGCACGAGTGTAATAAGAGGCGACTAAGCGGTGCATAACAGAGGAAGAAGGAGCTGAGAGAATGTGATAACCGGGACCAAGGCCACGATTGATGATGAGGGAGGAGTGAGGGAGGGAGGGAGGGAGGGGGACGAGGAGGGTGAGGGAGGAAGGGAAGAGTGAAGGAGGGGAGGTGAGTGACATTTTCTCCAGAATATTATATAAAAATTTTCAGCAATAAATTCCCACCAAGAAATAATCATCAATGTTTTAATAGACGTGAAATACCGCCCCCACCCCCTCCTAAAAGTGCTTCATTCCCGCTGACCAATACTCGAAACATGCTTCACCATCAACCGAGATCATTGCTTCACCTCGTAAGAATCCCGAACACTTACTTGACAAACGTGGATCAGAAGTAGTTTATATTCTATCGATGTTTGAGAGCATGTGTTGACCAGGTCGCTCACCAGGCGTATAGGGGGTCACCAGGCGTATAAAGGGTCACCAGGCGTATAAGGGGTCACCAGGCGTATAAAGGGTCACCAGTCGTATAAAGGGTCACCAGTCGTATAAAGGGTCACCAGACGTATAAAGGGTCACCACACATTAATTCACTGTTCCTTCAATACCTGTCCTTCGCGAGCTTTGGCTGGGGGGAGGGTAGGAGGAGAGGGTCAAGTGGACGTCCTTCCCCACCACAAGTCATCACAACACTGACCCTGACTGTCTTCCTTTGTTTATATTACGCCAACTACATGATCTCAGTAGTTACAGTTGTTCGTGCCATGGAGGTATAGATTTCCATGGTTCTTGTGCTAATTACCTATCATATGGCGTTCGTTAGCGCTTTCTCTGTAGTCATTCCTCTTTTGTATGTTGTTTAGTAGGTATGGTGTTGTATGGTGTATAGTGTAGTATGAAGGTATGAGTCTTTTAGTGCTGTTTAATTTACTCTCGGGTTTTATTTATTATTATCATTCACTTAAAGTCGCGAAGGAAATTAAGTGAAGAAATCTCTCACTTATCCTAGAGAGAGAGAGAGAGAGAGAGAGACCGTCACTACTACCAACAGAATCACACTGTTTGATATGTTACTGAAAGCAATATCCTGTATTCTCTGTTGTGTAGTTTACCTTTTGAGTAAAACTTTTGTATAAATGACGCGCTCTCTGTGTGTGGTATAGACATTTGTTACTAAAAGTGAGTACATTGTTGGAACCTGTTGTTATGGCAGCGAATTCCACTTTAGATTTTTAGCTCTTAAGATAAAAATACACTAAAAATAATAATTTGTATCAGCAGAAAACCTTACTATTGAAAATGTTTAGTACTTATAAGACACTGTAAAATTATATGTAGTAACAAACAATATTGGAACCTATACCATATTCTTAAACTCTTACCGATACATTTAGTACTTGAAAACAGACATTGAAAATATCATCAGGTATCGTTAACTGGTTCCTAACTATCTAAGGCATCTTGTATGTTTACTTAAGTGTACAAATGAGACGTGTATCTTTTTTCAGCACGACTTTCCCTACGTTAACGATTTCCGGCCGCCAAGGGAACTTTACCCCGTGTTTTCATTTTTTGTTTTCCCTGATGTGTAATGAAAGGTGTTTGAGGTGGTCGGTAAATGGCGTCTGGGGTGATTAATGGATCCTTCTTGTGAGAGGCAGATGTTACTCCGACTTATTTATTATTTTTGTAATTTGGCGGAAAAGGCAGAGAGGAAGAGAAAAAAACACACACGGGAGAGAAATGTTCAAATGAGGAGAGGGAAAAGTTGAGAGAGGGAAAAAAAAATGACAAGCGGAAGTGGTGATGATAACTGGTGGGAAAAATGATCAACTGGGTTATCTCTTTTTGTTTTTAGTATTTTGTAAACAATTCGTGACAAACAACATACACACGTTTAGGCTGGTGTTTGATGCTTATAAAACACCGAATCACCATTAAAATCAGTTAAATAAAACAAAAACAATAGAGTATTAGTGAAAGATATCGTTGCCTACTGATAATATTTGATATATATATTTTTCTGCATTGTGTATAAGTGTGGTGAGCGTCCTGAACTGTACCACATATTTCGAGGTATATGTTTACTAAATATTGCAACCAAACGGCCAGTAGCAAGAGCAGTAGCAACACCCAAACGTCAACACACACACACATGTTCCCTTTAGTACAGACCAAACAACAATTTCGATACACCATTATCCATTCCCTGTGTGTTGGTGTCCAGTTGGCCCTTTCATGCCCACGCCATTTGTTGACTTGGCTCTTTGGTGGGAAAAGCCTCAATGTTCATATTTATATCACCAATGGTTATGATTTTCGCCTCTCGGATGATATTAACTACGCACTCTATGACAGTAATTAAGTCATTCAGGGGTAGTTTAATTATATCTGTTGTTGCTGACTTTTAAGTTTAGTGGTCCTACGAAATTGACTTTACGGGCAGATCAAAGTTTTAAAGTCGATGGTCAGTAGTGTGTGTGTGCGTGTGTGTGTGTGTGGCTATTATCCGTGTGCGCCTATTGGCTCTTTGTGCGGCCCCACTTAACTGTGATTGGCTGGGCCTCCCGGGAATCGGATGTATTGCGTACACCAAGCAAAGGGGTGAGGGAGGGGAGGAGGGGGAGGAGGGGGAGAGGAAAAGCGTATGTAGGGGGAAGGGAGGGAAGGGGAGGGGAATATGAGAAGATGTAAGGCGTGTTTAGGTGGTAGAGTGAGGAGGGGAGGGGAGGGGAATGGGAGGGAAAGGGGTAGAATTGTACATCTATTGGCAGTTATCCAATAGACCTCCCCCTTCCCCTACCCTCCTCCCTTCCTTCCCCTCTCCCCACCCCTTACTTCCCCTACCCTCTCAACCCCAATCCCCACCACAAATACCCCACAACCTCCCCCTCAACCCCCATCTACACCCTCCTATAGACTACGTACATTATGCACACACACACACACACACACACACACACACACACAAAGAATAAATAAATAAACAAATAACAAACACCAAAAAACACCGAATGATATTGGCAAAACTATCGAAATGGAATGATCATATTTGGTGTCCGCGCGCAGCCAAACAAAAAAAATATGGCAAGAGCCGGGGTAGCCTTGCTGGGATGAAAGGTTGTTTGTGATTGGTTAAAGCCCTAGGGAATGCACTCCTTCCGAGCCAATGATTGCCAATGTAACAAATCCGAGGCCTCAGAGGACCTATCCGAAATTACATTGTTTGTGATTCTAATTCAAGTTCAGTTCGATTACATTTGAATTGAGATGTGTGTATGTGTGTGAAAGAATAATAATAATAATAATAAAAAACATCCGTTCTAAACCGTTACACGCCGTTAAGAACTGTTAAAATAGTTATATACAGATATGAATTGTTATAAACCATTTCATACAGTATAAACCGTAAAAAAACAACAGTTAAAACCGTTAAAAACCGTTATAAACTGTCAGGAACAGAGGGCGTGAATTAAAAAAAATTTAGTTGGAGGTTCCTGAGACGTGTGAAATTTGAGAGGACAGGTCGATTACCGGGTTTTAAATCACAAGACTGGCGTTGCGTCGTGCCGTGTCGGGTCGTGTAATGTCGCGTTGTGTCATGTAGTGTCGTGTAATGTCGGGTCGTGTCGTGTAGTGTCGTGTCGGGTCGTGTAGTGTCGTGTAGTGTCGTGTAGTGTGTCGTGTAGTGTCGTGTCGTGTAGTGTCGTGTAGTGTGTCGTGTAGTGTCGGGTCGTGTCGTGTCGTGTGTCGTGTAGTGTCGTGTCGGGTTGTGTCGTGTAGTGTGTCGTGTTGCGGTGCATGGAGTACGTCCGTGGGCCTGAGGTACTTCTTGTGGCAAGGTTCCCCCTCGAGGCCAAAAGGCGCCTGAGCAGAAGATTTCGAACTGTGACTAAATTTATTTTCGGATGAATTTGCTTTGTTTTTTTTTGTTTTTTTAATTTGAACATTTATTATTACAGAAATTCACGTTCCGAACACTTTCAACCAGAGAACTTTAAGCTTCGAACACTACCATTAATGACTACCACGCTTCGAACACACCCATCAGTTGCAGTTTTACGTTTCGAACACTAGTCAATGTTGTTCGTGTGGTTGTTTTTGTTGTTTTTGTTGTTGCTTCTCTTCCTTATATTCTATTTTTACTAATAGATTATGTTTCTCTTCCTGTCATCCTTTGTTTCCATCTCTTCGTCTCCTCTCCGCCACCTGCACCAATACTCCCTCGCTAGATGAGAGGGATCCAACACCCCACTGTTATTGTGTCGGTGGGGACCAGATCGCCTTTAATGCTCTCCTAATCCCCCTCCCGCGGCCCCCTGGTAATAAACGCAATAATTGAGTGATGGGGTTGGGGTCCGGGAGCATCGCTGGGAGGGGATTCGATCCTCCGAGTGACACCTATAAGGGATCAGAGCCCACAAGCCCTCGGTTAATTATGATCTCTAACCCGATTATCTCGAAAGATTAGAAGTGACGTTCTCTGACCTCCACACCGGTTCAGGTCACGCCCTTAGGGGGGTTTTGGGGCGAAGGGGGGGGGGGAGGGGGGAGTGAGGGGAGGGTAATAGAGGGGAAGAGCGTGGCTCATTAGCTAATAAAGGGATCAGATGCTGTGGTTTAGGATCAGGTTATGTTCATCAGCCGCTGAGGTGTTATGACCACATGTATTGGATAAGGATAATTACGATGCTCTTTTATTTTTCTCTCTCCTCAATTCCTGGTGTTTGTGACTCATGTTGACATCGGATCTTACTCTCTCTCTTCCTGTCATTTATCCACTGCACTAGAACAATAACTAACAAGTACCGGAGAAAGGAGTGAGAGACAGGAACAATAACAAGTACCGGAGAAAGGAGTGAGAGACAGGAACAATAACATAAACAGCGTCACTAACAACAAGGTAAAAACAGTGTGTCTGATGCCTGGAGTCCACACACATTATGAGGACCGGATGTGTCGACACTAATATACATGGCCCAGATGTCTATATATAAACTAACTGTTGTTTTGTTTATTACTTTAATAATTATGTAGCAGAGTAAGAATTATATTGACAAATTACTGGAGGAATAATTACGCATACATGTTGTGTTGGGTCAGTGTAGTAACCCTGTCTTTCTCGGGGGGGGGGGGGGAGGTGAGAGGGGGAGGGGGGAGGGAGGGGTAGGTGAGAGGGGGGGAAAGGGAGGGGTAGGTGAGAGGGGGAAGGGGTACATGTCATGAGGGTAAGTGAGAGGAAGAGGCTTAGGAGGGGTAGTGAGGGAGAGACGGATAGGGAGGGGGGAGGTGGGGTCTGAGCTATCCCTCCCCGTCCTCCTCATTCTCCTCCTGCCTCTTCCTCCCCCTCCTCCCCCTTCTCCCCACATACACACCACAGCAGCCATGGGTCGCATCATCGCTGGGGAGCCACACACGTATGATCTAATTTGCATATAAATCTGACCAGGTGTATGTATGTATATATGTGTGTATGTGTGTGTGTATGTGTGTGTACATGAGTAAGGGGAGGGGGAGATGGGGAGGGGAGTGTGTTTTTGTGGGGGTGTTATTGTCTACCATGGAGGAATAGGGGTGTAGGAGGGTGGGGGAGGCACAGTGGGGGTGTAGAAGAGGGGAGGGGAACACTTACCTACACCCCATGGCCCAATTACACTGAGGGAAATACACCCAATTACACTCTTTGGTCTTGTGTCCGGTATTTATTTAAATTCTGAGTAATACAACAGAGAAAATGTGTATATCCAATTACAAGACTAAGTATATCCTGTGTAATACTGAATAGAAGATAAATATACCCAGATACACCTCAATATGGTATACCCGGTGTTGAATATACACACAGTGGTATACAAACAGGTAGTTATACACCCAAGTACACTCAATTTACACCCTGGGGAGGAGGAGGAGGAGGAGGAGGAGGCGGAGGAGGAGGAGGAGGGGGAGGAGAAGAGAAGAATAGGTAGGAGAAAAATATAGAAGAGAGAGAGAGAGAGAGAGAGAGAGAGAGTGAGAGAGTGTCACTGCACCAAACATTCTCTCGCTCTCCTCATTTGCATATCGAAGTTGGCATCCCACGCCCAACCGGTGACACCCTCTAGGCACTATGGGCACTAACCCCTAACCCATTCATAGAGGTGACTTACCCCATAGCTATAGATAGAGACTCTCACCTTTATGGTCCGTCGTGGCTTGGCATCTTCTTGTCCTCAACGACGTTTATATTCATTGTCTCGTGTCTATAACGCGTATTTCCCCCGACTCTTACTGGCTGTCGTGAATCATGAGTGGTGGTCGGGGGGAGGAGGGGGGGGGGAGGGGGAGGGGGGTGTGTGTTTTAAGACTTCTCATTCTTCTCTCTCATCTCTCTCTTCCTCTCCTCTCTCTTTTCTACCCCTCCTCTTCTTTCTTCTTCCCTTCCTCCCACCTCCTAGCCCTCTGTCTTTCCTCTCCCCCTCCTCTTCCTCTCCTTCACTTTCCTCTTTTCCCCCTTCCCCACCTCTTCTTCTTCCCCCTCATCCACCCCCCTCTTCCCCTCCCTCCCACCTCCCCCTCCCCCACCTCCCCTTTCTGGTTGCATAACGTCTAAGGATCAATCTTAACACTTGACCATCATCTTAGAGACAAGTACTCAACTCATCACTGTATGTACTCTACTGATGAGTACACAATACGTACTCAACTTACCACTATGTACTCTACTGATGAGTACACAATACGTACTCAACTTACCACTATGTACTCTACTGATGAGTACACAATACGTACTCAACTTACCACTATGTACTCTACTGATGAGTACACATTACTCTACGTACTCAACAGCTCAATTACATATCTTAACAAAAATTACTTACTTATTCAACAAACAAAAACAATGAAAATCAAATCTATATTACATAAAAACTGTATCTTCGTTCTCCTCCCTGTAGCACGAGAATAAAACCTGTACTGTACCTGTATCACCTGAGAGAGAGAGAGGAGTAATAGGGTTAATAAGGTCACAGAATCATAACTACCTTGTGCAGAAGTTTTTATTAATAATGAACAGTTGTACACCTGTTAATTAAAGGTAGGTTAATATCCCACCTTTACCTGTTATACCCTCCAGCTTTAGTGCTTATAAATCTATACATATATACGTGTACATCTCTTCTTATATATGTGTATTTTCTGTCATATATGTATTATTTTTATATACATTCGTACATACGGACATGTCTTGTTTATAGGGAAAAGGGGGGGGGGTTATGTCATGACGTCACTGATTACGTCATGTTTGTTTACCTATCATGACGTCACTGATTACGTCATGTTTGTTTAACTATAATGACGTCACTGATTACGTCATGTTTGTTTACCTATCATGACGTCACCCTAACTGTACACGTGAAATACCTGCTGTCTACTAATGCTATATAGGTACATAGGAACAGAGCATTGTACTATATCCCTAACAAAGCTCTACAGGTTACTTAAGGTGCTATGCTCTAGGTTAGGTTAGGTTAGGTTAGGTTAGGTTAAGTTAGGTATGGTTAGGTAAGGTTAGGTTAGGTAGGGTTAGGTTAAGTTAGGTTAATATCATCTAAGTACATCTCGGGGCAGGTTAATGTGATGCTTGTGCTCTGTGCGGTACTAAAGGGCTGTACAGGTAAGACAGGTGTGTACTGTACTTTCTCACTACTGTATTGTACTATTGTAGTTAATGGTCTTAACTATTGTATTGATGAGTATTGTAATAACTACTATTAATAATGACAATAGTTGTATCATAATTACTATTACTAATAATAATAATAATAATAATAATAATAATAATAATAATAATAATAATAATAATAATAATCACCACAATAATAGCCGAAACAACAATATTAATAGCGATCATTAGTATAACCAAACCTACTTCTAACAATAATAAATAAAATTCCCAACTTTGACAAATTCTTCCACAAATGACAAAATTTTTACAAAAACACCAAAAAAATCCTCCTAACAAAACCAATTCCTTATTTTTCCCCATAAACAACAACAATTTACAACTTACAAATCAGATTAAAATTCCTTAAAAAAAAAGTCTAATCATTTTACAAATTTACAATCAATTGACAAAGATATTCCTGAATTTACTCAAGGAATCATCATTTACAATGTATTCTTACCTGGACACTCAACACCTGGTGGTATCTACTTAACTCTTTATTATAAGTAACAGTAGAGACTCTATAATGTAAATGAAACACAAAGGAAATATATATATATACAATTGTTACCATCATCTCACCTATGTAACCCTGAATTAGATGATGATATTACCCAAGTGTCCAGGTGTGTTGTGTCCAGGTGTGATGTGTCCAGGTGTGTTGCGTCCAGGTGTGTTGTGTCCAGGTGTGTTGCGTCCAGGTGTGTTGTGTCCAGGTGTATTGTGTCCAGGTGTGTTGCGTCCAGGTGTGTTGTGTCCAGGTGTGATGTGTCCAGGTGTGTTGCGTCCAGGTGTGTTGTGTCCAGGTGTGTTGTGTCCAGGTGTGTTGCGTCCAGGTGTGTTTGTCCATAAATTTCACTCATTGACTTTTTAATCAAGATAATTGGAGGTAAATGTCCGTGGTGGTCCTTGAGTGTCCGTGGTGGTGGTCCTTGAAGGTGTGTCCGTGTTGGTCCTTGAGTGTCCGTGGTGGTCCTTGGAGGTAAGTGTCCTTGGTGGTCCTTGGAGGTGAGTGTCTTTGGGAGTCCTTAGGTTGCAGTCTTAGGAGTCCTTAGACTGCGGTCATGGGAGTCCTTAGACTGCGGTCTTGGGAATCCCTAGGTTACTGTCTTAGGAGTCCTTAGACTGCGGTCATGGGAGTCCTTAGATTGCGGTCTTGGGAATCCCTAGGTTGCGGTCTTAGGAGTCCTTAGACTGCGGTCATGGGAGTCCTTAGACTGCGGTCTTGGGAATCCCTAGGCTGCAGTCTTGGAAATCCCGTGGCTGCGGTCTTGGAAATCCCGTGACTGCGGTCTTGGGAGTCCTTAGGTTGCGGTCTTGGGAGTCCTCAGGTTGCGGTCTTGGGAATCCCTAGGTTGTGGTCTTAGGAGTCCTTAGGCTGCGGTCATGGGAGTCCTTAGACTGCGGTCTTGTGAATCCCTAGGCTGCAGTCTTGGAAATCCCGAGGCTGCGGTCTTGGGAATCCTTAGGTTGCGGTCTTAGGAGTCCTTACTTAGGCTGCGGTCATGGGAGTCCTTAGGCTGCGGTCTTGGGAATCCTTAGGCTGCGGTCTTGGGAATCATTAAGCTGCGGTCTTGGGAATCCTTAGGCGGCGGTCTTGGGAGTCCTTAGGTGCTTGAAATCTTTCAATTGCTGGGCGAAGGCTCAGGAATTCCTCAAGATCCTTTCGTCTCATCGTGGCCGCGAGAACTCTCCTTCACCAAACGACTGTAGGACCAACAAGAATCTCGTTTCAGGGCATGAGGAAGTTCTTGCCATATCCTACATCACTCCTCCCTACCCCTAGAGCAGTCCACATGCTGCACCACCCTGTACTGTTGCCCTATGCACTAACAGTATGGCAACGTCGTGGGCATGCAGTCCCTCCTCAGAATACTCGCGTTGCTCTGTGTACCTGAAGCAATATAGAAAGAGTCAAGGGATTATATCGCTGGTTAAAACTACACTTACAAACGTTGCTTAAGGTGTGTTCAGCCACTAACAAACGTTGCTTAAGGTGTGTTCAGCCACTTAGAAACGTTGCTTAAGGTGTGTTCAGCCACTTAGAAACGTTGCTTAAGGTGTGTTCAGCCACTTAGAAACGTTGCTTAAGGTGTGTTCAGCCACTTAGAAACGTTGCTTAAGGTGTGTTCAGCCACTTACAAACGTTGCTTAAGGTGTGTTCGGCCACTTACAAACGTTGCTCAGGTGTTGTTCAATAATGTACACAAACGTTGTTAAGGCGTTGTTCAGCCACTTACACAAACGTTGCTCGTTTGTTCAACCACTCACAAAAAAATCAGCTTAAGTGCATTCAAAGTGGGTGTGTCTCGTATAAACGCCTGAGATGAGATTAATCAATAAAAACGTTTATTAATACATACTCTAAGTGACACATTAAGTTGCTAAAACATCAACACTAACTATGTGAAGTCTTTACAGGTAACTAGGGTGAAGTAACTAATTGTCCTCATTAAGGGTTCACTAAACATCATCACTACACTAACTAATATTTCTCTAGATTAAGTTTGTACATTTACCTCCACCAGTGATGAGAGGAGACGCTACAACCTGACTCAGGTATTTGGCATAGATCTTAGTAGTAAATTAATGCAACATTGCCACTAACTACACTTTAAAAAACTTATATATTCTATGTTTCTAAATTTTGCTGTAAACTGCATGCAAGATACTATATATCAAGGGATATTTCTTACCGCCACATTTGTTGTTGAATATTGCATGCAATTTGGTACAAACTCACTGATGCTCTTGTTGTCTTGAGTTGCAAATTGCATGCTCTTAAACTCTTTTTCTTCTAATAACTGAAGAATTTATGCATGCAACTTTTCACATTTAAATATACTCACTGTCCCCGTAAATGTAGTTCAACATTGCATGCAAATTATTCTATTTTTAACGCGTTAATAATTTATACATCATTGTGGTATTATCTGGTGGTTGTCTTAGCTGAGTCACACACACACACACACACTCTCTCAGATAAGGTCAGTAAGAATCATCTTCTGCATCTTAGGACCGTCAGTGTCATTGTACTGCAAGAAGGCGTACGGGATGCCCTCGATGTACGCCACGTTACCATTGAGTTTAGACACATCTTGCATGATCAACTTACTGCTCTTTTGGTCCCACAGCACGTTCACGTTATTGATTTTACCTTCAATAATATAAGGACTTCTTTGAGTCTCGAGAAACATGTTCCCCGTCCTGTGAGAGTGTTGTTTCTCCCGCCGTGGTCGCTGCTGCTGCTGCTCCTGTTGGTGCTGCTGCTGCTGCCTCGCCGAGATGGTCATTTGGACATTTTTCGAGTTCCTCCCGTCGGCGGGGGTGTTAGAGGAGCTCATCCTGTTGTTGTAGTGCGGATATCTCACCTCGAAAGGCGTCCTCTGTCTCATGCTGGGTAATGGAGGAATGTTGCTGCTCCAGTTGAGGTCCTGGACGCCCTGGGAGGACCCGCCGAAGCCGAGAGTCGAGCCGATCCTTCCCGTAAACGTCGTAGTGGGAGGAGTCATGTTACGTCCGGTCCTCCTGCTCTTCCTGGAGGGAGACGGAAACCGAGGCTAAAACCCTGATTAATTCCCTATTTATCTACCAGTGACCTGTGTGTTGGTGCTGTAGGGAACTTGTGCTGAGGAAGCCTATGTAATGCTGTGGAATGAAGTAAGCATTCTTTGGGGAGGGTGAAGGTCACGTTCTTCCTCTAAAGGTCACTGGAAACCTCACAAAATTGGTTCCTACGGTTCTTAAGCTTCAATAACACACTGAGACTCTGAATCACAGCGTCCTTCACGTCATGCAAGATCCTTAAATTCCTACAGTGTCATCCTGGACTTTTTAAAACAGGATGAAGGAAACTTAACACTTTAAAAGCCCCCGAAACACTACAACTCCTACAACTACATCCTACAAAATCCTACAAGACAAACATCAAGAGAAATCCTACAGCTCACCGGCAGACAAACTCGCAGATAAGGGCAGTAAGGGCAGCCAGGACGCCCGCCGAGCCCAGGACGTAAGTGGTGTAGAAGTCCTTGTTCTGGAGGCGACGATCCTTAAAGCCCTTAGGTAGGGTACACACTGGGCTGTTGGAGGTGACGTTGTCGTGTAGGAAGTTCAGGATCCCGAAGAAGGACAATCGGCGGAAACTGGAGGAAGGAAGGAAGGAAGGAAGGATATTAGTGAAGGATGGTGTAGAATGGCCGGTAATAATAGCTGGACAGCATGGAGTGTTTATGGCTGTATGTGAGGAAATCCACCCAACCATCCACCCATCCACCCAGTCATCCATCCAGTCATCCATCTATCTATCCATCTATCTATCCATCCACTTAAACAAAGGCTCTCTTTATAGTCACTCACCCATCTCAACCTAAATCATCCAATAAATCCACCTCACCCACGCAACCCACTCCATCCAACCCAACCCACCTCACCCACCCAACCCACCTCATCCAACCCAACCCACCTCACCCACCCCAACCCACCTCATCCAACCCACCCACCCACCTCACCCACCATTAACCAGCAACATTACAGTACATAACTCACAAGCCGTTGAAGAGATCAGAGTACTCGCTGTCTTTCCTGAAGCCGTAACCATACCAGAAGGTGAAGTCCTTATCGGAGGTGAGGGTGGTGGTGTAGAAGCTGCAGGTCTCGTTCGCCTCCTTCCTCCTCTGTGTCTTGAAGTCTTCCTGTATAAGGTACTCGAGCACTTGCATGTCGTCTATGTATACGTATTCTGGGGGTGAGGGAGGAGGGGGAGTTAGGGTGAGTGGGTGATGAGGGGGTGGAGGAGGGTGAGGGAGAGGGGGGGTGAGGGGGTGGAGGAGGGTGAGGGAGAGGGGGTGAGGGGGTGGAGGGGGAGTTAGGGTGAGTGGGTGATGAGGGGGTGGAGGAGGGTGAGGGAGAGGGGGGGTGAGGGGGTGGAGGAGGGTGAGGGAGAGGGGGGTGAGACAGGGAGGGGGGTAAGTAAAGGTGATGAGAGAGAAAGAAACAGACAGACAGACAGACAGACACGTACCGTTCGTCCTCACCAGAGCTACAGCCTCCGCCCGTGAGTTGATGAACCTGCCCCGGCCCTTAGCCTGAAGGTCCCTCAAGATCTTTAACTTAGGGTGAGTCTAAAGGTGTCCACAGGTGTCCCCGCAGGTGTCCGCAGGTACCGGTAAACAGGTAACAAGATAATTAGTCCCGTTACAGGTAGAGAGAAGGAGGAAAATAAAGAATACAAATTAATTACAACAACAACAACAACAAACAATAACAACATTCATAATAACAACCCACAACCACATCCTCAACCACACCCACAGCCACACCCACAGCCACACCCACAACCACATCCTCAACCACACCCACAGCCACACCCAGAAGCTCACCGTGATGATTTCGACAAGGGCACCATCCCGGAAGGCCAACCAGGACACGCCAGGTAAGTTCTCGAGATCTTCCACCTTCTCTATAGGCAACTTGAGGCCATTGAACGTGAGGAACGCTGTCAAGTTGGCCGTGTAGAATGACGTGACGATCATGATGAATAACCACCACGTAGCGATGAGAATACGTGAAGAGTCTGTGTGTGGAGGATGAGGGGGAAGATGGTGATACTGGTAGTGGTGGTGATGGTGGTGAACTGGTGATGGTGATAGTGATAGTGATAGGGGTAGTGGTGGTGGTGGTGGTGGTGGTGGTGATGATGGTAGTGGTGGTAGTGGTGGTGGTAGTGATAGTGGTAGTGGTGGTTAAGAGAAGACATAATGTAGTGAAGAAGATACGTGAAGAGTCTGCGAAGATGGAGAGAAGATGATGGTAAAGAGAAAAGAAATTACGTCGGAGAAGAGAGAGAGAGAGAGAGAGAGAGAGAGAGAGAGAGAGAGAGAGAGAATCACACATTTATCATATCTATGTATTCCTACTTTTTCTTTGCTCTATCGTATCTTCTCTATCCTCTTCCTTTCCTTACTTCCCATCTTTATCCCCTCTTTCTCTTGTTTTCTTCCCCTCCCCTCCCCCCCATCATCTACCCCACCACCTTCCCCCTTCCTATCCTCCCCTCCCCTCTCCTTCCTACCCACTCCCCTTCCCTCTCCCCTTCCCATCACCTACCGGAGATGGGCTTCAGCATACCTCCCCTACATGATCAAGGCCCCGTACACAAACCACCTTCCCCCTTCCTATCTTCCCCTCCCCTCCCCTTCCTACCACCTCCCCTTCCCCTTCCCATCACCTACCGGAGATGGGCTTCAGCATACTGCCCTGTTTCATCATGGCGCCGTACACGAACCAAACACACTGGTCGAAGGGAAAGACCCGGGTCAGTCTGGGGTCACCCTTACACAGCCTCACCCTGACCACGATGATGAAATATATGAGGGGCCCCATCACCGCTGTGGCCGCCAGGATCAACCACCACACCTGAGGGAGAGAGTGAGGGAGAGAGTGAGGGGTGAGGGAGAAAGAGGGGGAAGTCAATGTCAGGATTATCTATCGTATCTGAGAGAGAGAGAGAGAGAGGGAGGGTGAGAGAGTGAGGGAGAGAGTGAGGGAGAGAGTGAGGGAGAGAGTGAGGGAGGGAGAGTACGGAGGAATGAGGTGAGAGGGAGAGTTTATCACGAGAGAGTGGAGAAAACTAACAAAGACACACACACACACACACACACACACACACACAGTTCAGAATAATACATAAACACAAACGTCAATACAGTAGTGGCACCTGTAACAACATCAGATAAATATAGAGTAATAAATACAGTAAGCACCACAATTGACACCTTTAGCACCACTAATTACACCTGTGAAACAATACCATTCATAATATAACACCTGCAACACCTGCACCGATATCTATAACACTTGCATTATCTTCTCCCTCTCGTCCTCCCTCCCGTCCTCCCCTCCCCTCCCGTCCTCCCCTCCCGTCCTCCCCTCCCCTCCCCTCCCTCCCCTCCCCTCCCCCCCTCCCCTCCCCCCTCACCTCAAGACTGAAGGGTTTCAGGAGGGCGTCTGGCTTAGGGGAATCCTTCGGTCTCTTGGCCAGGATACCGAAGGTGGTTGTCCCCAGCAGGAGGGAGAAGTCGAGAACCTCCTCCCGTGCTGCGGTGATGGTCACAGGTAGCAGGGTCAGCTCAGCCACCTGGAGGAGACAGGGCAAAGGGGTGATAAATGTGGGAATTAGGAGAGAAATGGAGAGAGGATAATGATTGAGGGAGATAGGGTAAGAGCCAATTCCTTCCCCCCCATCTCTTTTTCTCCCCCTCTCTCCCTACTTC
>CAUDMG010000536.1:5927500-5955000 GCA_958450375.1 Homarus gammarus | reverse complement strand
ACGTTGCAGGAAGGTGGCCAAGTCTTTCATAACCCGTGATGACAAATGACTGGCCACCTAACTCAGTCCTCCTTGCTTGGCCATCTTATATACACACGAGAGAGAGAGAGAGAGAGAGAGAGTCATCATTAGAAACTATGCACGCACTCTCACGTATTCACACACACATAAGAACATAAGAATGGAGGAAACTGCAGCGGACCTATTGGCCCATACTGGGCAGTCCCGTTTACACCCTACCCCTATTGCTCATATAAGCATCCAACCTGTGTTTGAAGCAATTCAGCGTATTCGAGTTAATAATGATATTTGGTAACTTGTTCCATTCATCCACTACTCTGTTCCCAAACCAGTGTTTACCCCACCTATCTCACGCATTCTCTCACACACTCTTTAATAGTTACTTAAATTTAACTCCATTAAATGTGATAGGGTCAAAAAGTACGTTAGGTTATTTACTCCCGTTTATAACAGCCTGTAACATCTCGTCTGTTACACGACCCGTACTATACTGCCATCTGTTACAAGACCTGGATATACAGTATACCCTAATAGTATTTCTCCTGTGTTACACGACCCGTAACCACCTGGGCCAGCAACCCGGCATTAATAAGTGAGGAAGCAGATGATGAAAGTGGTACCCCCCATTAGCCCCCCCCCCCCCAGATAAACCAACCAGACAAAAAGGCCAACAAAATTCCTTCGTGAAGTCGACCGCCTCGTCACCTAACCTAACCTGACCTAACCTGACGACGTATTCACACGCGCATCAGGACAACGCTGGGACACATACACACCTCCATGTCCACATGGATAATGTATGTACATGTTAGGTAGTATCTTCCTTGAGACACGTACATAAAAGCACATGTTTAAAAAAAAATTCGTGCGTGTCTACAAGGTTATATGTACGATAAATGGTGGAATCTAAAAATCATACACACACACACACACACATACACGCACACACACACGTACACGCACACACATCTACTATTTGTATACATGAACTGGTATGGCCACGTAGCCTACACACGTACACATGTCCAGGATGACCAGATCGTGTATATTACACACTCGACACGTACACGATGTTATATGTACACACATGTATGCCGTCGCAGCCACACACGTAGTCTACATGTCCACAGAGACGCGCATAACAAACATTCTACCGGAAATAAACACGTAGGTATGAGTCTTGTTATGGTCCCTCTTGTTCCCCCTGTACCACTTGTTCCTCATGTTCCTCATGTTCACCCCTGTTCCACTTGTTTCACCTGTTCTACCTCTTTCATTTGTTCCACCTGTTCCACTTTTTCCATTTATTCTACTTGTCCCCCCTGTTCCACCTGTTCCAATTGTTCCACCTGTTCCACTGTCCCAATGAGCCCAAGAGGAAAATATTACCTGTTGTTTGACGAACGAGCTACAAAGACGGTCTGTGATTGGTCAATAAGGTTCTCGTGGCAGGGAAGAGTAGAAGAAAAAAAAACCCGGCTTGTGATTGGTGAAAGATTTAACATGTAACTTTGGACACGAGAGCTGTGATTGGTCATCCGTTTCCTCAGAATTACCAATCAGAAACTCGTGCATGATAAAACCACCATTCACGTATGCAAGCAAAAATCCTTGTATCACACGCCCACACACGCAATGTATACGCCCACACACGCCCACACACACGCGTCTCTTCTTCAGCGTCAGAGGAAAGAAGCCACAAGTTCTCTGGTTAGGGTAGGTTAGGGTAGGTTAGGGTAGGTTAGGTTACTCTGGTGTGCTTCAGGGCAGTCGCTTGACATATTTACCAATAGAGCGCCGTGATTTGTGCTTGCTCTTAAAGCCTTTGTTGTGTTGGATCGATTTACTCCCGCCTGTGGCCAAGAATCCTGGAAGTCAAGTTGTAAATAAATATGGCAAGTATAGTCAATGCTCTCCTGTGCTTAAGTGTGATTGGTTCATATTTTACAGCGCTGAATAGTGATTGGTTATGATTTTTCCCCGCGCTGGAATGTGATTGGGGGACACGTTTACCCGCGCTTAAATGTGATTGGTCCACGCCATCTCTCAGTGAGACATGATTGAAGAAGGTATTTACGTTAGGCTGTTATTGGTCACCATCGATATACAGTACGTCTTTCAAGTCGTGTGAACAGGAGTTATGATTTTCTGATGAGGTCATTCGTTCAAGATTGAGGAACATACAACACTGTTCAAATCACGCCAATACGTCTTGGATTACCATTGATCGTACACTGCGGCCACCAGGCACTGAGAGGCGACTCCAGAAAGACGTGAGACCACTTCCACCTGAGACCACTTCCACCTGGGACCACTTCCACTGAGACCACTTCCCCCTGAGACCACTTCCACCTGAGACCACTTCCACCTGAGACCACTTCCACCTTGACCACTTCCACCTGAGACCACTTCCACCTGGGACCACTTCCACCTGGGACCACTTCCACCTGAGACCACTTCCACCTGAGACCACTTCCACCTGGGACCACTTCCACCTGGACCACTTCCACCTGGGACCACTTCCACCTGGGACCACTTCCACCTGAGACCACTTCCACCTGGGACCACTTCCACCTGGACCACTTCCACCTGGGACCACTTCCACCTGAGACCACTTCCACCTGGGACCACTTCCACCTGGGACCACTTCCACCTGGACTCACTGTAACTACGACACAAAGAAGAATCTCAAAGGTGAAGTCAATCTCTCGAAGTAATATTAAGATGACGTCTAATAACCGTCAAATACATCACGTTCAGTAACTACAGTCTCGTTAATTCCGAGTTACGAAGGACAATGGCGTAGGAATATTTAAGAATCAGTTCCTAAAGCAAAAAGACCAAGACTTTGTAAATATTTCACCTTCTGTCACTCCTACAGATGACCTCTCCCCTTCCACCCTCCGCTAAGACGCCCCCCTCAATCCACCGTTCCACCCTCCGCTAAGACGCCCCCCTCAACCCACCCACCACTGTTCCACCCACCGCCCTCTCCAACCACCCACACGCCCACCCCAAGAACCCTAACAATCGTACCACAACTTCAGCACGAGGTAGAGTGTGTGTGTGTGTGTGTGTGTCCAGTTGGTGGTCGATGTTCTTAATAAACATATGTAATATGCACGACGGAGACGCTCTAACATGCATGGAGAGTAGACCAATGTAGTCAAGAGGCCGCCACACACACACACACACACACACACACACACACACACACACACACACCACCTATTATAGCAAATTGTCTTGGCTTCAGATTCACAAAGATTCGTCCACCTTTTTTTTTCCTTTCATTCACATGTTAAAAAATTCTACCTGACTTACACTACATTATAAGACATTTCGTAGTTTACCTGTACACCACACATGCAGGTAATACTTGTAAATGACATAACTCAAGTGAACATTAAAATACACTCAAAACACCTTAGTGAGTATATTATATATCCGAGGTCACACTAACTGGTGACCCTAATACGAGGTCATTTGTAACGCAGGAAGGATTATAAATATTGGGTCACCTGGCCAAGAGAGGAGGGAGGGGGGGGGGGGGGACCTAACACACTTGTGACGGCCTGACCAACAACACCTGGCGATCAAGGTGAGTTGTTTAGCCACACCCTTTTGACCTACCTTGACCTTTACCTTAGAGCTAAGTGGAGGTGTGCTTAATTACACTAGGCGTCATTAACTTCGATCAATCCAACGTAGGAGAGAAACATTCCTTTAAGCATTCACCCAACATTCAACTATTATTCCTCCAACATTTCCAAACATCCACCAACATTCCCTCAACATTCATCCAACATCCACCCAACATTCCACCCAAACATTTATCCAACATTCCATCCAACATTCATCCAACAATCATCCAACATTCACCCAACATCCACCCAAACATTCATCCAACATTCCCCCAACATTCAATCCAACATTCATCCAACATTCCCAACATTCCATCCAACATTCCCCCAACATTAATCCAACATTCCATCCAACATTAATCCAACATTCCATCCAACATTCATCCAACATTCCCCAACATTCATCCAACATTCATCCAACATTCCCCAACATTCATCCAACATTCCCCAACATTCATCCAATAGTCGTTCTCAGGGAAAAAAAATAATAATCAATCGTGTATTTTCCTACATATCTCATTCTTCTCTGAGTATCTTGGAGGAGCTTCTGTATTATTTCTGTAATCAATTGACACACACACACACACACACACACACACACACACACACACACACACACAGACACACACACACACACACAGACACACACACACACACAGACACACAGACACACGCACACACACACACACACCCAGACACACACACACACACACACACACAGAGACACACAGACACAGACACAGACACACAGACACACACACACACACACACACACGCAGACACACACACGCAGACACACACACACACAGACACACACACACACACACAGACACACACACACACACACACAGACACACACACACACACACACACACAGACACACAGACACACACTAATTGTATCCTGTACAGACAAACATTCAGACATACACAAAAATATATTAATTAATTATTCAACTCATATACAGCACAAAGTCATAATGGCATATAGGACATACACCTTGAGAGAGAGAGAGAGAGAGAGAGAGAGAGAGAGAGAGAGAGTCCCGTAAAGAGACAAAATTAACGCCCAATAGCCATAAATAATGATGATTGGGTTACTATGTTTCCGTGTCGTGTTATTATCGTCAGTACTCTGGTTCGAGGAAAGTTGTTTATTATTTAGTGGTTATATCTTCGTGCTGTTGTTAACTCTCTCTCTCTCTCTCTCTCTCTCTCTCTCTCTCTCTCTCTCTCTCTCTCTTTATCTCTCATTCTCATTTGCATTTTCTCTCCGTTTTTACTTTATCCCTTTGTCTGTCTGTGTGTCTGAGTATCTGTCTGTCTCTATCCTTCTCTGTCTGTCTGTCTGTCTGTCTGTCACACAATCAATACATAGTTGGCTCACAAAGAATAATTTAGCCCCAAATGCCTTAAAAGTCAGTTGTATGTGTGTGTGTTACAGAGACAGACAGACAGATTCTTCTCCTCTCCGTCCACTAAGTACAGACAAACAGACAGAGAGACAGAAAATACCGTCCCTGAAATTCCAACCTCTTTGATAACTCACATAGGGAGTTATCTATAGGGAGTTATCAATATAGCCTCATCAATACACCAACTACAGACCTGTATCTAAGGTTGAGGGTCCTTTATTGCTCATGGTGGAGGGTGATAGTTCCTTTATGGCTCACGTGAAGGGGTGTAATAGTTAATTTTATTGCTCACGTCTATATGGGGGTGATAATATTAATTGCTCACGTCTATATGGGGGTGATAATATTAATTGCTCACGTCATAAATGTAATCTCGAATTTATTGCTCACGAGTAGTTAAGGATGTCAGTCTCTGAATTAAACCTAAGTATTTATATATATCAGTTTTTTCTTTCAATTCTTCATATTCATCTGTTTAACTTATTATTTCCTACCTGTTCTTCCATCTATCTACCTTTACTTCTACCTATCCCTCCATCCACCTATCCCCCATCTCCCTATTCCTCCATCTATCTACCTCCCTTGTTATCTAAGTATGTCTCTATGCATCTGTTTATCATTATCACCTGTTCTTTGTTATGTGACCCGTCAGTCTCGCTACATGAATGATTAAATCCAGTTTACAAAGAAGAGAATATTTTTTTGAATCCGGTTTACAAAGAGGCCTAGAGAGGTGTTGGGTTAAGTTATTTTACGAAATATTGATAAGTTTAGATACGGATAGTTTGATATATATATAATACTACGAGAATAATAATTACAGGTGTATGTATGAACGACTGTGTACACATTTGTATATTTAAGTACACATACATACACAGACACAAGGTACCCGAATATCAATACACACACACACACACACACATACATACACACACACACACACACACACACACACACACACACATAAGACAAAAAAGGTCACTTCCCAGGAACCTTTCAGACTAAATTCACCTCATAAATCATTAATACATGTACTGCTTTATTATACACGCCATGTTTGCACTAGTAAGACATATAGTAACTTCTGTCATGTCACACCTGGCATCTGTCACACCTGGCATCTGTCACACCTGTCATGTTACACCTATCCTCTGTCACACCTGTCCTCTGTTACACCTGTCCTTTGTCACACCTGCCTTCAGTCGCACCTGTCATGTTACACCTGTCCTCTGTTACACCTGTCCTCTGTCACACCTGTCTTCTATCACACCTGTCATGTCACACCTGTCCTCTGTCACACCTGTCTTCTGTCACACCTGTCATGTTACATCTGTTCTCTGTCACACCTGTCATGTTGCACCTGTCATGTCACACCTGTCCTCTGTCACACCTGTCTTCTGTCACACCTGTCATGTTACACCTGTCCTCTGTCACACCTGTTATGTTACACCTGTCCTCTGTCACACCTGCCATGTATCATACGCGTGTGGATCGGCATCAGGTACACAGTACACAGGAGAGTGGCGGTTGTGGTGTGTGTGTGTGTGTGTGTGTGTGTGTTGGTCGCTAATGTACAGTAAATCAGGTGTGAAAAATATTGACAGGTGTTCATGATGTAGGTAGGTCAAGTTGGTGTTGGCAGGACGTGAGTAAAGTACACACACACACACACACACACACACAGTAATATTCCTTCACTACACATTATTTACATATCATTGTGAGTCTCTGGACGTCTCGGGACACAATACTCCAGACAGGTGTTACGAAGATTCAGACTGACACACAAACTGACATCTGCTAACTCTACCATAACGAGTGTGTGTGGGGGGGATAAGAGAGAGAGAGAGAGAGAGAGAGAGAGAACAATGTTACATAGATCAGTATTACCAACACAAGACACGCCTTCTATTCTTACCCTCACCTTCACTTCTGTCAGTGTTACCAGATCAATAACTACCTTGTACCCGTGTATAACTGAGTATTAAATATTGGCAATACTTCATTTATACAATAGCTTAGGTAACGCGTATAAAGATCACTATTACCAGAGCAAGACACGCCCTTCTCTCTCGTTCCCTTAACTATTGCCAGATCAATACCTCGGGTCAACCCTTTGGTCTCTCTTAACGTCCTGTTGTTGTTGTTGTTGTTGTTGCCATGTAAGAGTAAATTCCTATCTTAATATTTTGTAAACAATAATTGATGTAATAATAATAATAATAATAATAATAATGATGATAAATATACTACTACTACTACTACTACTAATACTACTACTACTACTACTACTACTCAACAACACACACCCCCACACATTTAAGAACCAAACAAAATACCACAATTTATATGATAATCAATTAACGTACCAAAATTTATATAAAAACACGATAAAATTTCCACGAGCATTAACCAATAGAATTAAAGATGAAAACGAAAGGAAAAAAATAATAATTACTGGGAGACAACCTCCCCTCCTCCCCCCCTCCCCCCCCCCCTGAGATCTACGGACACACACACACACACCAACCCCCCCTCCCCCCCCCCCTGAGATCTACGGACACACACACACACACCAACCCCCCCTCCCCCCCCCCCCCTCCCCCCCCTGAGATCTACGGACACACACACACACCAACCCCCCCCCCCTCCCCTCCCCCCCCCCGAGATCTACGGACCACACACACACACCAACCCCCCCTCCCCTCCCCCCCCTCCCCCCCCCCCTGAGATCTACGGACACACACACACACACCAACCCCCCCCCCCCCCCCCCCCACTCCCCCCCCCCCCTCCCCTCCCCCCCCCCCTGAGACTACACACACCCACACCACCCCCCCCTCCCCCCCTGAGATCTACGGACACACACACACACACCTATCGAGACGCATCTACACTCATGAATAATCTAACAAGGCAATTAGCAAGTTACTTAAGGGAACTAACCACCGTACAGATAACGGGCCCCCTGGAACAAGGACTACCACCCCCCCCCCCCCCCTTAGTGGACCCTCACTGCAATATGCAACGCCTGAGAGAGAGAGAGAGAATGTATGTATGTATGTATGTATGTATGTATGTGAAATAACACCCATGACGAACACAAAATACACCAACTACCACCGTTACAACACACAACACACCCCCACACAACAACACTCACGTACACCCAGGAAACACACTCACTCGGCCTCCAACACTCACTCGGCCTCCAACACACTCACTCGGCCTCCAACACACTCACTCGGCCTCCAACACTCACTCGGCCTCCAACACACTCACTCGGCCTCCAACACTCACTCGGCCTCCAACACACTCACTCGGCCTCCAACACACTCACTCGGCCTCCAACACTCACTCGGCCTCCAACACACTCACTCGGCCTCCAACACTCACTCGGCCTCCAACACACTCGTAAAAGTCATAGTGTAACCATTCTTGTGCTATAGATCATAATCAAAGTACGAGTCGTCTGTCGTTCACATCCCCTACAAGTATATCCAATGTAAACAAAACTTGACCAATCACGAGCGAGTATGAGTCATGACGTCATCTTTCCTTCCTTCTCATCTCGCTAATGTTGATGAGATAATTGTTTGGAAATAGATTCTTCTCGTAACCATAGGGAGGGAGGGGGGGAGGGGGGGAGGGAGGGGGGGGTGCTAAGGGGGTATAACGAAGAGAAGGCCACACACACAAGGCGGGGTTGATGAAACAAGGGCCAAGTTCCCCCCTAAAAGTAGATACGTTTTCTATAATTAATCTGAATTAAATAGATAAGGCAATATATATATATATATATATATATATATATATATATATATATATATATATATATATATATATATATATATATATATATTGTTTCTCGGTAAATACCACTAATTATCTTTAATTAAACCGTATTTCATAAACATCAATTAAATATATATATAAGATAAATAAGTAATTATGATTCATTTCTTTTAGTGTTGTCAGTGCTGGTTCACAAATAGGGTGGTGGACGAGTGGAACAAGCTTAGCAACTTTGTAGTAAGTGCTGGAACGCTGGAAAGTTTTAAAAGGAGGCTGGATAGATTCATGGATGATAGAGAGTGGTAGTAACTCTCGACATGAGCTGCCATGCACAGGCCAACCGGCCTATTCCAGACTCCTTATTTTCTTATGTTCTTATGTTCTTGTGTTGTTAATGTTGTCAGTGCACCCATCATTGACCCTGCTTTATGACCTTGACCTTCCTTGACCCTGCTGTGCGACCCTGACCCCAGAGTCTACCAAAAAAAAATTAATTACATCTTCCTTGGTCGACATACCAGCCATCAATATTGTCTGACCTATTTTTAAAGACATATTGGGGGTGGGGGGGGGGGTGAGGGAGGGTGAAGGAGGGAGGGTGAAGGAGGGAGTGACTCAAGAGAGAACAAGTTACTCAGGACAGGTAGCGTCACTCACTAGGTAAAGGTCACTATATCGTACCTCACTCAGAAGGTTAAATGGTTCCATTCCGCAGTGTGGCGTGAAGGGGCAGGCCGGGCACACCACACAGCTCCACACCACTCCACACCACGCCACATAAGAACATAAGAATGGAGGAAACTGCAGCAGGACTATTGGCCCACACTGAGCAGTCCTATTTACACCAACCCCTATTGCTCATATATCCATCCAACCTATGTTTGAAGCTATCCAGCGTATTCGATTTAATAATGATGTTTGGTAACTTGTTCCCTTCATCCACTACTCTGTTTCTAAACCAGTGTTTACCTATTTCTCGCCTAAATCTAAATTTGTCTAATTTAAAACCATTGTTACGAGTTCGCTCCTGGTTGGATAGTTTGAGTACCTTTGTTATATCACCTTTGATTAGCCCTGACTTCCATTTATACACCTCTATCAGGTCGCCCCTCACTCTACGTCTCTCGAGGGAGTGCAAATTAAGATGCTTTAACCTGTCTCTGTACTCAAGATTCCTAATGCCCGGGATTAGTCTTGTCATTCTCCTCTGAATTCTTTCCAAGGATTCTATATCCATTCTGTAGTCCGGTAACCAGAACTGAACTGCGTAATCCAAGTGTGGTCTGACAAGCGCAAGATATACACCACACCATACCAGTAGTTATGGACCGCTCTGTAATGTACGCTAGTGAATAATGACTCCAGCACGAGTTAATACATTAATCAACAGGGGCAGTAGTTGTGCCTCGTGAGATAAGGGGATTAGAATTGATCTAACATCATATATACATGAAGAGCGAAGGAGACAGACAGAAGCCATTGCCGGTGTGACGTAACATGTAAACAAAAATTTGAACCAATCGCAAGGCGTATGTTGGAGGGATATTATGAACCGTAAGATACAACACAAAGACTACTACCTGACCCTTCTCACTGTCAGTCCAACACTACAACAAGGGGACTCCAATACCACAAGAGTAAAAAACGTAAACATGAGATATTTAAAGAGACACCTCCATTGCGTGACGGAGAAACATTGAGACAGACAAGACTCAATCAACTCCATTATCTCCTCCAATCTTAATCCAGACATAAAAACGATCTTATTGATGATTGGCTGTAAGATATACCTCTTACCCAGTGATCATGCTACTCTCTAAAGTGCTTCTGGTCATCTGTATCAGAGGTTTTGCTTGTAAGCCAATAAAAACGTTAGTGGTACAGGTGATGTATATTGTATTGGCTGGTCGAGTCTTCAGCTCCACACTATCCAGAGTTATAGACGGGGTCACGCGTTCCCTTGGTGTTAGTGATGAAATTTTGGGTTCAGATTGTTTGGTGGTTAATGTATGACAGGTACAGGTGTAAAGAACAGGTACAGGTGTAAAGCACAGGTACAGGTGTAAGCACAGGTACAGGTGTAAGCACAGGTACAGGTGAAAGCACAGGTATAGGTGTAAGCACAGGTACAGGTGTAAGCACAGGTACAGGTGTAAGAACAGGTACAGGTGTAAAGCACAGGTACAGGTGTAAGCACAGGTACAGGTGTAAGCACAGGTACAGGTGAAAGCACAGGTACAGGTATTTTACTGATACAGGTACACATGTTTAAATAAATGACCTGTATGACTATATTATGGAACAGCTTCTCTCACCACACACTCGACCTACACCTCACCACAGAGAGAGAGAGAGAGAGAGAGAGAGAGAGAGAGAGTACTTAGCTTCCACGGTCTCCACAGCTAAAAGGTTCCGTATAGCTGTTGAGGCGACGAGATGGTTTCAGAGAATGTTGGAGGAGAGAATTATAAAATGTTGAGATGCCATTTACTGCAAGTGTTTGTTTTGGCCAATTCCACCCCCCCCCCCCTCTCTCTCTCTCTCTCTCTCTCTCTCTCTCTCAATTACCTACTACCAAACACCATTACCTTCAACCACACCAACACGCATACATACCACACCACCGCACACCATCACCACCACACACACACCATCACCATCACCACCACACACACACCATCACCACCACACACACACTACCCCACCCTCACGCGATAACGTTATTTGCACTATAATGAACACTGTCGCGTCATCATCTTCTGCACTGTACTGTAGTATGCAAAACCATTCATTAATAATGCACATGCAATTTGTTCTGTATTTGTAATGTGTATAACGCGTTTGTCCTGTATTGTATTTAGGTTTATGTAATTTCGTTGTGTACCTATCGTGTTTGTATTGTACTGTGTTTTATGACGAAATATTTGTAATGTACTGTATTTTGTGAAGTAACAAAGGTATTATACTGTCTAGTACTCGCAATTGAACATTATTCTGTAACGTACTGTATTATCACTGTATTGTACGTGTTCTGAACCGTGAATGGGAACGCATTAGATCTGTAACGCGCTGTAATTTCTGACCTATTGTACCTGTTATGAATTGTGGTGATTTACTGTATATCTGTAATGCGCTGTAATTTAACTTATGGATGAATTCGCGTATTGTACCTGATGAAATAACGTATTTCTTGGGTGGTGGCACTAAATTGATCAAGTATTGGCAGCGAGGCTATCAAGATGTACACACACACACACACACACACACACACACGTCATCCCTCTTCCTCCCTCACCTACACTCCCTCACTCTCCCTCAGTGTTCTCCAACCATTCCTCTCCATCATTAACCTCTTCAATAATTCACGTTACGGAGCTTCAAACAGTTTTATGAAACCATCTGAAATAACATCGATTTTCTCATTAAACAAATGAAGTAGTCGTGAGCTGGTGGTGGGGGTGGGGGTGAGGGAGTTAATGAGGGAGATGGTGAGGGAGAGAGGAATGTTGGTATAGGGAGTGAGGGGTGAAGGAGGGGTATGGAGGGGGAGGGGTCAGGAGGGGTCAGGGGGGTAATGTTGTTGTTTGTATGTACTGTATGTCTATCCGTCCACTACATAAATCACTCATTGAGTCTTTGTTCACAATGAATAATGTAAAATCATGAATAATTTATATACGCGAGTCTAAATCTTTTTTTCTATGACAGTAAATAACTACATAAAATTCGAGTAGTTTTTAAAGTTTAATTCCTGTGATTATCTTTTACTGGGAAAAATACAGTAAATTTTATATTAATTCTAATGTGATTGATTGTATGACTGTATGATTTTTGTCCAACAATAAATTATACAAATTCTAGTTTCCTCCATTCTTATGTTCCTATGAAATAATAGCCCAGAATATAAAAAATAGCCTAGAATATGAAAAAAAATAGTCAAACCGATTCGAAAAAATAGCCATATCACCTAAAAAAAATCCCCCATCAAAAGAAAAAAAAGAACAAAAACAACAACCTCCTATTACCCAAAACACTAGCCCCATGACTATTTTACTCGCTAGCAACTCTTTCCCTATACAGCTCTCATTATATTATTGCTTTTGTTTACCCATGTCCTGGCTATACTACAAATGCCTTTGTAGTCGATAATGTGTTAAACAAATTTTTCGAATGGTCTGAAAAATGGCAGATGAAATTCAACGTCGACAAATGTAAAGTACTCAGTATAGGAGATGTAAACAGGGAAACCAGATACCAGATGAACAACGATGCCATAGAGAAATCCGACTGCGAGAGAGATTTAGGAGTAATGATAAGTAGGAACCTTAAGCCAAGTAAACAATGTGTTTTTGCTCGTAACAAGGCTAATAAAGTACTTGGGTTCATACAAAGGAGTGTTAGTTACAAGACTAGCGAGGTCATCCTAAAACTGTATCTTGCTCTTGTGAGACCACACCTGGATTACGCAATTCAGTTCTGGTCACCGTATTACAGAATGGATATAGAATCCTTGGAAAGAATTCAGAGGAGAATGACAAGACTAATCCCGGGCATTAGGAACCTTGAGTACAGAGACAGGTTAAAGCATCTTAATTTGCACTCCCTTGAGAGACTTAGAGCGAGGGGCGACCTGATAGAGGTGTATAAGTGGAAGGCAGGGCTAAACAAAGGGGACATTACAAAGGTATTCAAACTATCCAACCAGGAGCGAACTCGTAACAATGGTTTTAAATTAGACAAATTTAGATTTAGGCGTGAAATAGGTAAACACTGGTTTAGAAACAGAGTAGTGGATGAAGGGAACAAGTTACCAAATATCATCATTAACTCGAATACGCTGAATTGCTTCAAACATAGGTTGGATGCTTATATGAGCAATAGGGGTTGGGTGTAAACGGGACTGCCCAGTATGGGCCAATAGGCCCGCTGCAGTTTCCTCCATTTTTATGTTCTTATGTTCTATAGGTGCTGGAGGGTAATATCTCACAGGTCAGGAGGGAGCTATGGTCGTTAGGTATTTGTTGAAGAATTGTATATTGAGATAATTGTAATTTTGTTATACCTGTCCTTATCTTTACCTGACGTTGACATGACCTTATCTTTACCTGACCTTATCTTATCTTTACCTGACCTTGACCTGACCTTATCTTATCTTTACCTGACCTTGACCTGACCTTACCTCACCTGGCTAGACCTTACCTGATATGTTCTCTTATAACCTGACATGACTTGACCTTACCTGATATGACTTAATGAATCTCACCTGACCTAACCCACAAACCAGCTCCAACACATATAGAGCTGGCTTATGCATATCTTATAATATCATTCTCTTATGTAACTTTCTAAATAAAACTTTAATGGCGTTTTGACTCTAATGATGATGATGATGATAATAACGTGTTTAAATAAACACTAGATATTTAACACACTCACGCAGATACCTTAAAATTCGGGAACAGACAGACAGACAGACAGACAGACTTCACCTCCGCTTACCGTCATTCCTTCACATCTCCTTTACCATTTCTTGAGTCAATTTTAAATCTCTTTTTTGTCAATTTCGACCGACTCTACGTCATAAACACTACGTCATACACTCTACAGAGTCTACATCATAAACACTACGTCATGCACATTACGTCATACACACTACGTCATAAACATACCTGAGGACTCACTCACCTATGTATACAAGTTACCTCTAATAATGAAGTCTTGTGAATCAATGGACAGGTAAAAAAAGATTCACTCAGATGTATTTTGCAGGTGTAAGGTGGAGTTGTGAACAAGTTTGTGTGGGGGGAGGGAGGAGGGGGAAGGGGGAAGGGGGGAGAGGGGAGGGGGGAGGGGGGAGAGGGAGAGGGACTAGGGGGGTTATTTCCACTGTTACATAAGAACATAAGAATGGAGGAAACTGCAGCGGGCCTATTGGCCCATACTGGGCAGTCCCGTTTACACCCAACCCCTATTGCTCATATAAGCATCCAACCTATGTTTGAAGGTATTCAGCGTAATCGAGTTAATGATGATATTTGGTAACTTGTTCCATTCATCCACCACTCTGTTTCTAAACCAGTGTTTACCTATTTCACGCCTAAATCTAAATTTGTCCAACTTAAAACCATTGTTACGAGTTCGCTCCTGGTTGGATAGTTTGAGTACCTTTGTAATGTCCCCTTTGTTTAGTCGTATCCTCTCTTTGCCTATCTGTCTGTCTCTCTTTCTGTGTCTGTCTGTCTGTCTTTCTCTGTGTATGTGTATGTGTGTCTCTGTCTTGGTGTGTCTTCCTGTCTGTTCTCAGTGTGTTTGACTCTCTATACCTGTCTCTCTCTTTCTCTCTATGTATCTGTCTATCCTATCTCCGTCTATTCTGTCTTTTGTGTATCTTTCTGTCTCTCATATCCACACCTACGCCACCTAACCCACACGGAAGTGAACCCAACACAGCGAGAAATCAAATCTTCAGGTGTAATAAGCCAGGGTGTCTAATTTTCAGGTGTAATAAGCGTCCTCAGCCATCCAGATTCAACACTGAGGAACAAATTCTTGACTACAGGTAAATAGACGTGATATCCTTACGTCAAAGTCATCCGTAATGCTGAGTAAAAAATCTGACTCATGCGTTGAATCGAAAATCTGACTCATCGGTATATAATGGTGCGTCGTAATGACTGTAAGGTGACATTAATTAGCGTTACCTGGAGAATAATGACACAGGTGGGAGTTGTGATTAGATCGGTCATAACAGGTTGAGGCGCCTCCAGGTGATGAAGGTAACATGCGTCACCTAGGAACTCATTATTGACGAGGACGATGATGACGAGGACGGCGAGGACAAGGAAGAGGAGGAAGATGATGACGAGGACAAGGAAGAGGACGAGGAGGGCGAGGACGAGGTGGATGAGTACGAGGACGAGGACAGTATCACCAGCGATGATCTTCAAGGGAGTGCCGTCAAGAAGTCCCTCCTCAAACCCAGGACGGCCACCAAGACGCCCCTACCTGAGTGACACCTTTCAGCCCCAAGCCTCACCTGACGAAGTAGAAGAAGGAGGAGTAGTACTGTAGAAGGAGGACCAAAAGGACCTCTCATACGTCGGCCTCAAACACCCGTGGAGTGGTAGCGAGGCCTTGTACCAGGTGGTGGGCCATTATGCGAGGTGGTTCGGCCAGCTGGCAAAAGAAGGGAGAAGAGGGAAGGAACCCACAGCACCACCTGAGACGTGTACCACCTGTTAGACCACCTGGCGGACGACTGACGCTCGCCACCATCTGACGTTTACTGGACCGTCATGCAATAGAAAATGAGACACCAGGTATTGTGTTTGGTGGGGTGGGGGGTGGGGGGTGGGGGGTGAGTTGGTGGTGGGGGGTGGTAGGGTGAGGGTGGGGGGGTTGCATAAGACAGGGGAGGACAGGGCTGGTGGTCGTAGAGTAGGAGGGGGATTGGTGGGGGTTGGTTGTAGAGGGGAGGGGGATATATTGCTTGGTAGTAGTGTATCTGGGCTTGATGGAGGAGTAGGGGAGGGGAGGTGGGAGAGACTAGGAGGGGGAAGGAGGAGGGGGGGGTGAGAAGGGAGGGAGGTGAGGTGGGAGAGACTAGGAGGGGGAAGGAGGGGGGGGGGTGAGAAGGGAGGGAGGTGAGGTGGGAGAGTTACTGGGGTGTTGTCCATGTAAGGAAGAGAACGGGGAGGTGACCATACAGCCCAGGACAGACTCAACTATTCCCCGGAACACACATAATAACATCGAACTCTCCCCGAGTCTGGATTCCAAAAGGTATTTACGATGAATAAATCCCTAATAATTAAAGACATAAGAACGTACCCAATTGGCCTAACTTACTCTAAAACAAGAATACCACCCCCCTCTCTCTCTCTCTATAAAAGGTGTCATCCAAACTACACTGAGACTCTACCAAACGTTCAATCAGCAACAGCCAGCGAGAGAATATATAATAGGTAACAATTCTTCTCTTATATCGTCCTCTGAATAACCTGGAATTAGCGATACTTGAAGCAAAGCCAATTCGCGAAAATAGATAATAATAACAACCAATTTTTCGTCACCAATTCACCATAAACAAAAAACAAAACCCAAAGAAAAGGCCAAAAAAAAAAATAAATCTTTAAGCCAAGCACAATACAAACTTCAACTCACCGTAATCAAGGAACATCGTAGCAAACAATAACAATAAAATCCCGTCATGTAGAGAACCATGGTGTATATTACAGTCCTGTACACACCACCACACCACCACAACCACGACTGAGAGAAGCCATCCTCCGCGTAACGATCTGAACCAGTGTGAGTGTGGGGGGTTGCGACACTTATCACTACCTTTGTTTTTTGAGTGAGTCTCCCCCTCCCCCTCCCATCCTCAGCCCGTCCCACACCCCATCCCGCCCCTTACCCCATCCCGCCCCATCAATCATCACATTAAATATACATAATGAATGTTAGACTTACCTCCTGTGGACAGAAAACGTGGGAATTTTCTGTCTCTGTCTGTCTGTCTGTCTCTCTTGCTTTCGGTACGGAGAAGTGTTTAATTATTCAGTCTTGACAATGAAGAGGACTATTATTATACAGCGTCAGGGTTTTTTGTACTGAAGTTGGTTATGTCACTAGTAGGTGAAGGAAAAGTTGTATTATCCTACTGTGTGAACGCTTGTAAACGCAGGGAGAATATGAGTTAGTTAACTTATCCACGCTTGTAAAGGTACGGAGCTCAACTTGTGGCACCTCTGAACTCAATCAACTCCTTAACCTGTGAACGTCTATGTGAACGCTTGTGAACTCATAAAACACTCACTAATACAGAAGGTGTTCAATAATTCAACTTATGAACACAAGGAGATAGGGATGGGGGCGGGGGGGGTACAGGTGAGTGGGGGAGGAGCACAGGTGAGTGGGGGATATAGGTGAGTGGGGGGGGACCACAGGTGAGTGGGGGGTACAGGTGAGTGGGGGGGTACAGGTGAGTGGGGGGGGGGAGCACAGGTGAGGTAAGTGAGGAAACATTACCACTTGTGTTGTAATTATCTATCTATTGATTACTTCTGGTGCCAAGGTCGTGATGGTGAGGGAAGGGGAGGGGTGAGGGGTGATGAGGAGAGTGGGTAGGGAAGGGGGGGGGGGTGACGGGTGGGGGTTAGAGAGAGTGTGGAATGGACAGCAGAAGATGGTGAAGGTGAGAAGGGGATGGTGAGGTGAAAGAGGGGTGATAAAGAGGGGGTGATAAAGAGGGGGTGATGAAGAGGGGTGACGGAGGGGCGGTGAGGGTAAGAGGGATATATAGGTGCTGGTGGTGAGGGTGAGAAAGGGGTAGTGGAGGGGGAGGGGGTAAGGGAATGATAAGATAGGGAAATGGGTGGAGGAAGGAATGAGGAAAGGATGAAGGAAATGAATACACACACACACACACACACACACACGCACACACACACACACACACACACACACACACACACACACGTAGATCCAACATTACTAGTACTTGTGTATTGAGTCGAACACAATTTACACAGTATATATAATAAAGCGATAATGGCCAATGAAACCCGGCACGACAACACGATCGAGTCAGCTGATGTTTACCGACACACACGCTGACGGTATTACATGCTGCTGACGTCACACACGCTGACACTCTCACTTATTCCTGACGACCACCAACATACAGGCTGACAGCAGAGGTCATAAAAGTAAGTTGGATCAGTCTTGCTGCAGTGAAGTTTATCGGGGAAATTGTCGTTTTGGCGTTGAGGAAAGCCGTTCAGGGTGAGGGAGGTAAGGGTGTGAGTGAGTGTCAGGGTCAGGGGGATTAGGGGTGTCAGGGAGATTGGGGGGTCAGGGAGATTGGGGGGTCAGGGAGATTGAGGGGGTCAGGGAGATTGGGGGTGTCAGGGAGATTGGGGGTGTCAGGGGAGATTGGGGGTGTCAGGGAGATTGGGGGTGTCAGGGAGATTGGGGTGTCAGGGTGATTAGGGGTGTCAGGGAGATTAGGGGTGTCAGGGAGATTGGGGGTGTCAGGGAGATTGGGGGTGTCAGGGGAGATTGGGGGTGTCAGGGAGATTGGGGGTGTCAGGGAGATTGAGGTGTCAGGGAGATTGGGTGTGTCAGGGAGAGTGGAAGAAATTATCAAGGAAGGGAGGGAGAGGCGGGAGAAGGATGGAGGGAGAGAGAGAAAGGGAGGAAGGGAGAGAATGGAGTGAGAGGGAGTGAGAGGGAGCGAGAGGGAGTGAGGGGAATGAGAGAGAATGGAGTGAGAGGGAGTGAGAGGGAGTGAGGGAGTTTATGATGTAACAGCCTGACACGCGAAAGTTAATTATTCACGGTCTTATCAAGACTGTCGGGCCATGGCCAAAAGCCTAACTGGCCAACCACTGTTCATACACTGGCCAATCACCAATCAGTATCTGTTTACTAACCAATCACCATTTTTCGACTCAATAGAGAAACAACGACTGGCGAATCACTTTATATTTTTATCTATAACTTCCAATCATATAACACAATCCTTACACCAACAACTGTATATTCTAAGATTGGTATTATTCTAATCAACTAATCTTATAATCACTGCTAATCTTTCTCTCAGGTGATAAGGTCTTAATATATTGTCCTTCAGGTGACGTCAAAGATCTTGTATGGTGAGGGAGTTATGTTGAATTAACCAACACCAGCACCCTCCACCAACCTCCAGCACCCTCCACCAACCTCCACTACCCTCCAGCACCCTCCAGCACCCTCCAGCACCCTCCACCAACCTCCACTACCCTCCAGCACCCTCCACCAACCTCCACTACCCTCCAGCACCCTTCTGCAACCTCCACTACCCTCCATCACCCTCCACTACCCTCCAGCAACCTCCAGCAACCTCCACTACCCTCCAGCACCCTCCAGCAACCTCCAACAATCTCCACTACCCTCCAGTACCCTCCAGCAACCTCCACTACCCTCCAGCAACCTCCACTACCCTCCAGCACCCTCTAGCAACCTCCACTACCCTCCAGCAACCTCCAGCACCCTCCAGCACCCTCCACTACCCTCCAGCACCCTCCACTACCCTCCAGTACCCTCCACCAACCTCCACTACCCTCCAGCAACCTCCACTACCCTCCAGCAACCTCCACTACCCTCCAGCACCCTCCACCAACCTCCACTACCCTCCAGCACCCTCCAGCAACCTCCACTACCCTCCAGCAACCTCCACTACCCTCCAGCAACCTCCACTACCCTCCAGCACCCTCCACTACCCTCCAGCAGCACCTCCACTACCCTCCAGCACCCTCCACTACCCTCCAGTACCCTCCACTACCCCCCCCCACAACTAGCCATTCAACTACCTAATCAACAACTATCTACTCCTCGACACCTATTGTACACCTCGAGAGTCACCTACTGTACACCTCGAGAGTCACCTACTGTACACCTCGACTCATCAAGTGTTAGTGTCACCCTCCTCCTCGAGTCCCTCATTAGAGTGGCTCAGATACTATCCTTTACACGTGATGGTCAGCTGCCTAATGCTGTAGTCTTTGTGGTGGAGGGAAGGGAGAGGAAGGGAGGGAGGGGAGAGGAAGGGAGGGAAGGTAGAGGGAAGGTAGAGGAAGGAGAGGTAAGGTTTTCCTCTCATCCTTCCCTCCCTTTCCCATTCCGTCTTCTCTTTCTCCTTCCTCCCTGTCTCTCAATCTCCTCCCTTTCTTCTTCCCTCCATCTCTACCTCCCTGTCTCCCTCCTTCCCTGTCTCCCTCCTTCCCTGTCTCCCTACCTCCCTGTCTCCCTCCCTCCCTGTCTCCCTACCTCCCTACCTCCCTGTCTCCCCGTCTCCCTACCTCCCTCCCTCCCTGTCTCCCCGTCTCCCTCCCTCCCTGTCTCCCTCCCTCCCTGTCTCCCTCCTTCCCTGTCTCCCTCCTTCCCTGTCTCCCTACCTCCCTGTCTCCCTCCCTCCCTGTCTCCCTACCTCCCTACCTCCCTGTCTCCCCGTCTCCCTACCTCCCTGTCTCCCTGTCTCCCCGTCTCCCTCCCTCCCTGTCTCCTTACCTCCCTACCTCCCTGTCTCCCTGTCTCCCCGTCTCCCTCCCTCCCTGTCTCCTTACCTCCCTACCTCCCTGTCTCCCTCCCTCCCTGTCTCCCTCCTTCCCTGTCTCCCCCCTCCCTCCCTGTCTCCCCGTCTCCCTCCCTCCCTGTCTCCCCGTCTCCCTACCTCCCTGTCTCGTGTGTCCGGAACAATAGATTAAGAACTTTTAGAAAGACTTTAGCGTCAAACAATTTATCTTAATGTTACGACTTACCTAATCCCTCCTCTCTCCCTGACCCCCCCTCACCCTCCCTCACCCACCCTCACCCTCACCCACACCCCTCCCCTTCCATCCCACCCTGCTCACCCTCTCTCTCTCCCTCCCACAGGTGCTAAGCGTGTGTGTGTGTGTGTGTACGATGTCCCTCGGGTATAAAAGGAAGGGGGAGTGTTGGGGGGAGGGAATGGGGGAGAGGGGGGGGAGGTAATCGGAAAGGAGGAAAAGGTGGAGGGGAAAGGAAGAAACAAAGAAGGGGAGGGGAGGTGACGGGAGGGGAGGGGAAGTGGGAGGGGAAACGACGACTAATTACGATCATCACCACCATCATCACCACCATCATAACCACCATCACCACCACCACCACCACCAACCATCACCACCCACCACCACGCCTGTCACCATCACTCACCATCATCACCACCATCATCACCACCATCATAACCACCATCACCACCACCACCACCACCAACCACCACCACCCACCACCACGCCTGTCACCATCACTCACCATCATCACCACCCATCACCACCACCACCAACCATCACCACCCACCACCACGCCTGTCACCATCACTCACCATCATCACCACCCATCACCACCACCACCAACCATCACCACCCACCACCACGCCTGTCACCATCACTCACCACCATCACCACCCATCACCACCACCACCAACCATCACCACCCACCACCACGCCTGTCACCATCACTCACCATCATCACCATCACCACCACCACCAACCATCACCACCCACCACCACGCCTGTCACCATCACTCACCATCATCACCACCCATCACCACCACCACCAACCATCACCACCCACCACCACGCCTGTCACCATCACTCACCATCATCACCATCACCACCACCACCAACCATCACCACCCACCACCACGCCTGTCACCATCACTCACCATCATCACCACCCATCACCACCACCACCAACCATCACCACCCACCACCACGCCTGTCACCATCACTCACCACCTACCCGTGATAGTGACAACAAAAGACTGTCTTGTAAGGGTGACGAAGATGATTGTAAACACACCATTGTTATGTTTTGTCTCTGTTTGGTGTTTTTTTCTGGTGTTTGTTTTTGTTAGCTGTTGTTTGGTGTGTTTGTTTTTGTGTTTGTTTGGTTGAGATGGGTTGGACTCAGCTGGGAGGGAGGGGGCTTAAAAGAGAGAATTAAAGAGAGGGAGATAAAAGAAGAGAGTAAAGAGAAAGAGAGAGAGAGAGAGAGAGAGAGAGAGAGAGAGAGAGAGAGAGAGAGAGAGAGAGAGAGAGAGAGATACAAACAAACAGACAAACACAGACAGATAGGAAGATATATAAGGACCCACAATCCCACTTCACTTCCTCCTTGAACGTGTACACAGAGAAACAAACACAGACATATATAAAGATACACATCAACAGACATACAGACACATACTAACACCTGTCTGTTATGTGAGTCAGGTAGGCAGTGAGCCAGGTGGAGCTGAGAACACCTCCTCCTCCTCCTCCTCCTTCTCTCAGCTCACACTCTCCCTCTTCCTCCTCTCAGCTCAGGTATAAGAATATTTACCGAGTCTGTAGGTTAGGTTTGGTTAGGTTAGGTTAGGTTAGGTTAGGTTAGGTTATGGTTTGGTTAGGTTAGGTTAGGTTAGGTTAGGTTTGGTTAGGTTAGGTTAGGTTATGGTTTGGTTAGGTTATGGTTTGGTTAGGTTAGGTTAGGTTAGGTTAGGTTAGGTTTGGTTAGGTTAGGTTAGGTTATGGTTTGGTTAGGTTAGGTTAGGTTAGGTTATGGTTTGGTTAGGTTAGGTTAGGTTAGGTTAGGTTTGGTTAGGTTAGGTTAGGTTATGGTTTGGTTAGGTTATGGTTTGATGTATGGAACGTCGAGCAGGCAGCCTTCCACCTAACCTAACCTAACCTAACGCAGCGACATTCATACACGACAATTATCATCAGTGAGTGTGTTGTGTTGTTCCTGCCGGCGTGATAATTCCGGGTCACTCTACTCATCAGCTGATCGTGTGTAAACATTGGTGATGGCGGGAAACTCTTGTTGTTGTTCTTGTTTTTTGTTATGGTCGTTGGTGTGTGTGTATGTGGTGTGTGTGTGTGTGTGTGTGTGTATGCGTGTGTATGTGTGTGTGTGTGTGTGTGTGTGTGTGTGGTGTAGGTGTGTGTTTCATTCCCATACACTCACATTTTCTTCCTTCCTTCCTTCCTTCTCTCCCTACTCCTCCTCTTACTCACTATCTCCCCTCAACCATTTACCTCCCCACCCCTCCCCTCATCTCCCCTTCCACACTCCCTTTGCTCCCCTCCCTTCCTCCCATCACTCAAATCCCCTCCCTTCCAACCTCTTCCACATCCCTACCTCTTCCACCCAAAAATCCCATCCCCTCCCCCCTCCCTCCTCACCCCCTCCCCTCTCCCCCTCCCCCCTCCCCTCCCCTCCCCCAAAGACAACAGGTGTGTGTCAGGGAGGTAACGTCTCCTACAAGATGGATGGGAGAGACAAGAATGTCGTCTCCTGACCCTCCTGACCTCTCTCTCTCTCTCTCTCTCTCTCTCTCTCCCTCCTGACCACCTCATTATCACCGGCTGACACAACAACACTACCCAGCTGACAATAACCCGCCCAACCTCATCAACCCAAGAGCTGACACAAATCCTGACGACTAACCTAAACGCCGTCAGCCATTATCCGTTGCTGACACTAAGGGTGACTCTAATGGGTGAGCAGTGTAAATGGGTTAACACCTCACACCATTATCCGGCCTCTTGACGGTGAGGGAACAACAGTGAGGGGGGGAGGAGGGGCTGGGAGGGACGAGGAGGGGCGAGGGGGTGTTTTTTTGTTGCTAATGGCGTCTCGTGTCAGGAGGTGTTTGTTTGTTTTTGTTTGTTTGTATCTCTCTCTCTCTCTCTCTCTCTCTCTCTCTCTCTCTCTCTCTCTCTCTCTCCCCCTCTCTCTCTCTCTCACCCCTGACACGTGTCCTAGCCATTTGTTTACCCCCAACACACGTGTCCCAAGCACGTGTCCTCAGGTATCTCCCCGTGTCCCCTGATGGATGAAGTCTTGGGACACGATCAATCTAGCCTCTTCATCCATCATCCGTCGTCTATCTATCCGTCCGTTCGTCCTTCCGTCTGTCTGTCTGTCTCCCCTCACACGTGTAGGTGAGGGGAGAGAAGGGGGGGGAGGGGGGGAGAGGGGGAGGGGGGGAGGGGGGTTATATGTAATGAGGGGGGATGTCCTGCCTATCCATACCTATCCATGTGTCTCCTATCCAATGCTCGACGAGGGTAAAGCTTGCCTATCCTCCTCCTCCTCCTATCCAAGGGGAGGGGGAGGGGAGGGGGGAGGGGAGGGGAGGGGGGAAGGGGGGTTGGAGGTCAGGGGTCAGGCAGTGAGAAACAAATGAAGGTCACTGGAATCTCTGTTTCTCTCGTTAAGGGGCTAATTGTTGTCACCCTGGGTGGCTAGTTGAGAGAGAGAGAGAGAGAGTCAGAGAGAGAGTGAGAGAGTGAGAGAGAGAGAGAGAGAGAGAGAGAGAGAGAGAGAGAATACGATTTAACATTTCTATATTTTCTTCCATCACATCAAATAATTTCAAATAAACAAGATTATAATAATAAATAATAACGACTACCCAATGATTTTAAATAATAATATATTGTATAATGTTTAAACTCACATTACTCCTACGTCTGGCAGAGTAATTCCCGCCTTAACCTCGCCCAATAACCATCGCTGCCAGCCGAAGAAAATGATATCGTACCGGAGCACTCGACCCCACGCCAGAAATTTAAGACATTTCGGGACATTCTTGTCTGTTAGGGTCAAATTATGGGTCACTTAAGGTCGAGCGAGGATTACAAATGATGAATCTGACGGCCAGTTCGCCCCCCACAACTCACACTGATTTATGACAGCGAAACAAAATATTCCTCTGCCGACTGGAACCGAATTTTAGGCAGGATTTATGAGCCGTGACGTCACCTGGGGAGCGCTTTACTGCCGGGGAAAACTTCTCTAGTGAAATGGATCGTTGAATCACCTCCTGCATGATCCACAGCTGTTTAGTGGGTAGTTAGGTAACAGCCTGGTAGTAAGTTATGAAGTGATTATCCTAAGATGGCAGTGTTTATATCCGTTCATTAGTATTATTATTGTTTTCTGGTGATGCTATTTTTATTGTTATTATTATCAGTCATCAACAGCGTCATCACAACTCTTTAATAAACACTAATCCCAAACTGACAAATATCGCCTCGCTCACTATAAATCTAATATTTTTTTCCCAGGACATTACACTAACGACCAAACTCACTACCTGACCACTCCAACATCCTCTGTGTTAATTGATGCTAATTATCTGCTAATGACTTGTTATACAGAGTCAATATTTCCCTCCTTTACACTGGGATTTAAATGACGATACACATTTATTTTACTCTATTCAGTGAAGGATAAACAGGTGGGTAAATACGCCATCCTGGGAATGGAAATGTGAGGTGGTGGGATACGGACTCAAATTAAAATAAAAAAATAGTCTGGGATAATAATAATAATAATGATAATAATGATAATAATGATAATAATAATGATAATAATAATAATAATAATAATAATAATAATAATAATAATAATAATAATAATGATAATAATAATAATGATAATAATAATAATAATAATAATAATAATAATAAAGTACAGGAAGTTGAATAAAGCTGGGTCAAACGCCCCAACTTACTACACAATCAATCATAATCAATTTCGCACGACGTAAGGTAGTTGAAAGGCTGGGCTAGAGGCTATTATCACGCTGACCCCTCCACTCCCTCCACTTAACCCCCTCCACTCCCTCCGTTTAACTCTCTATACTCCCTCCATTCACTCTACCACTCCGCTAAACTCCCTCCACCCACTCCACTCCCTCTACCCCTCCACTCCATCCAATACACCTCCACCACCATTTCAACTTAACTCCCTCCACCCCTTCCATTCACTCCACCTAATTCCCTCCACTTCCCTCCACCCCCAACCTCATTCCCTCCACTTCCTTACCACTCAGTGAGGATAATAGATTTTGTTATGAATTCATCCTTTTAAGGTGAAAATAATGCCCTAATACTGTACCCAGACACCAATGCCCTTATACCACATACCACATACCACGCCCACATACCACGAATATATATATATGCCACTCCCGCCCGTGACGTCAAAACGGGGTGTGATGATGTAAACAAATAGTTGCCAAGTGTCACCAGAAACCTGACACCAGCGCCACATGCAGGCGGCGGTGGAGTCGTAAATTACCTCTTGATGGTGAGGACATCTAAGGTAGGCCTATGACGAGTGGAGGAGGACACCTGGCTAGGCCTACCCCGTGGCCCACTGCAGGAGAGAGAGAGAGAGAGAGAGAGAGAGAGAGAGAGAGAGAAATGGATGATGAATGGATGGCGATTTGGTAGCGAAAGATAGTGAGTGGATAGTGGATGAGAGAGAGGGGCGACGGATGATGAATTATTGTAAGTGAGGGGGAGTGGGAGGGGGAAGGGGGAAGAGGGGGAAGAGAGGGGAAGATAGGGGGAGAACTCGAGAATCCTACGAGGAGGAGATTTAAATTGGGGAGATGAGGAGAGATGATGAAATGAGGGGAGGTAATATGGGGGGGAGGAGGAGGGGTGATATGAGGGGAGATAAGAGAGAGAGAGAGAGAGAGAGAATAGGCACATTAATAGGGAGATGATCAGTGTAATAGGTGGGATAAATAGGTGGGGGGAAATTAGTCAGGAAGTAAATGAAAATGTGGGGAGGAAAGATAAAAAAAATAGGGTGATGTAAGAGGTGTAATAGGTAGGCTAGGTTAGGTTTAAAATAGGGGGAATAGGGGATTTAATGTACATGGGTAGGTCATAAAGAGGGGGGTTAGTGGATTTAAATAGGGGGTATATTTAGTATAATAGGGGGTAGTACAAATCACACATACCCCCCATTTCATATATTAGGGGGTGAAAAGGAGTCAAATTAACCCTCTCCCCCCTCTCTAACTAACCTAGAGAGGGGGGATGAGGGGGGAAGGAAGGTATGGAGGGAGAGGAAAGAGGGAAGGAAGAGGAAGAGAGAAAGAAGGGGGAGGGGGAAGGGAAGGGGAGAGAAAGAGAAGGGGGGAGGGGACGATGACCACCACCACCACTCGTATAGTTTGTGTGTGTTTGTATGTCCAGTGTACTGACAGGGGGAAGGGGTGGGGGGGGAAGGGGAGGAGGGGGAAGGGGAGGAGGGGGAAGGGATGGAGGGGG
>CAUDMG010000536.1:5915000-5922500 GCA_958450375.1 Homarus gammarus | reverse complement strand
TTTCATGTCGAGGGTTGGTGGTGGGAGGATGGGGGGTTTACAGCCATATTGGACCAGCTTTGTAGTGGTCTTCTAATTTACCCACACTGTTTGTTCTTCCATTTTTATGATGGGGTCCACCCTTTTAAGTTCCTCTAGGGTTTTTTTCCCTTCATTATTTCCCGCTCTTTTGATGGCCATCATTAATTTTCAAACACAAAAAAAGTGAACAGTACAATATGTTATTCAAATTTACGCGGGCAGAGTCAGCTGGGAGTGTGTAAGCAACGTTGCCATGGTGTAATTAAGTCTTCATATACTTGGTAAACATTTTTTTAACAGAGGGGAAACAAAATTATATTGCAAGAATTTATACACAAAAATGCTAATTCTTTGTAGAGTAGGAAATAAAAGGTACATAGCGAGCCGGGGGTTTTGTTTAGTGGCTTTCAAAAGACTCTCTGAGACTCATTTAAAAAAAAGTTGTGAATAATGTTGGAATGTTTCCGTATCAAAGAGAAGCCCCATTCTATTCCTCCAAGTTTACTCACGGGATTAATACAAACTCTATAACCGATGAATTAAATATTTATATTAATGAATCAAGCATTTATGGCACCACAGAGTTATTGACAATGTCGCAATGTGGTTGTTGTTGTGGTTGTGGTGGTTGTGGTTGTTGTTGTTGTTGTTGTTGTTGTGGTTGTTGTTGTGGTTGTTGTGGTTGTTGTTGTGGTTGTTGTTGTGGTTGTTGTTGTTGTTGTTGGTGGTTGTGTGTGGTTGTTGTTGTTGTGGTTGTTGTGGTTGTTGTGGTTGTTGTTGTTGTTGTGGTGGTTGTTGTTGTGGTGGTGTTGTTGTTGTTGTGGTTGTTGTGGTTGTTGTGGTGGTTGTTGTGGTTGTTGTTGTTGTGGTTGTTGTTGTTGTGGTTGTGGTTGTTGTGGTTGTTGTTGTAACGAAACAAAAAATTATGTACACAGGTTGATCAGTATTCATTCAATTAAGCACAAAAAATCGTTCAATGGCGTGTGTATGTTTTAATGTAAGCGCTTTAATTGACTCTCTCTCTCTCTCTCTCTCTCTATTCCCATCCACAACACAACCCTGAGATATCCACCTCATCCACATCACCCCTCTCGTTCCACCCAACCCAACAAAATACTACTATACTATCCACTCCTGTACACACACAACACTCTCACCTCTCAACACAAATGAAACACTAAACTCCACACAGACGGAAGCCATAAACAACACATCCGAACACCACTCACTCAACACTCTTACCCAGCGGGGAAAAAAAAATAATACGGAAGGAAAAGAAAAAAATTGAGAACAAATGAACAATGTTAAGGTAATTTGTTCATCTTGGCAGGTTCTTTTGATCAGGTAAAAAAGGCGGAAAAGTGCCACTCCTCCCCCCCTGAAAGATTGGTCGGTGAGAGGAGATTCCATTTAGTGGTGGACTAATGATAACTGGGATGTATCGTCACCTTCCTCGTCTCCCGAACCTTGACGTTGGCTCTGACTTTGGCTTCGCACTGGAGGAGAGAGAGAGAGAGAGAGAGAGAGAGAGAGAGAGAGAGAGAGAGAGAGGATTGTATATTCTAGTTATTATCATCATTTTATTGTCCTCCTCCTTCTCCTCTTCTTGTTCCTCTCCTCTTCCTCCTCTTGTTCATGTCTTTCCCTCTTCCCTTACCGTATAGGGGACAGAAAGGAAGAGATAAGAGGAAAAAGGAGGAAGGAACAGGAAAGGGGTGTGGGAAGAAGAAGAAGAAGGGGGGGAGGAGGGGGGAGGGGGGAGGGGGGGGGAGGGGGGGGGAGGAGGGGGGAGGGGGAGAGGGGGGAGGAGGGGGGAGGAGGAGGGGGAGAGGGGGGAGGGGGGGGGAGGAGGAGGGGGGCGGGGGGGGGGGGGGGGGAGGGGGGGAGGAGGGAACTTTCATCACCTCTCAATATTGTGGTGAGGGGAAGTGTTGTGTTCACCCCCCCCCCCATCTCTCCCCCCGCCTCCCCCTCCCCCTCTCACCTTAATTGTTTCCTTTAGTAGACTCTCTCTCTCTCTCTCTCTCTCTCTCTCTCTCCGCGTATCTCCCCTCACATCTACCTTTGCCCTTCCATCCCTTTCCCCTCCCTCAAATTCCTTCCCCTCTTTCCTACCTATCCCTCACCCACCTCTCTTCCCTTCTTCTTTCCTTCCTTCCTTCCTTCTCATCATCACTCTTTCAATCTATTCCTTTCTCTTCTTTATCTCCTTATTTAAACAACAACAACACCAGACTAGTTAATAGCTCTACCCAACACACATTGTCTTGACGTTTGGAAATAATAGTTAACTTAAATCCTTACACATCGTTTACTATATCCCCTCCTTCCATTATCTCTCTCTCTCTCTCTCACCTCTTCCCTCTCCCCCCCCCCCTCCCCCCTCCCCCCACTCATCACCTGTTACACTGTCTAATACCCGTTGTTCCCCCCCCCCCCCCCCCCGTCAGAAACAATAAGCGGACGACACCTTGTATAAACAGAGTGTTGGATCCCAGGCAGGTGGGGGGAGTGTGTCTGAGTCCCTTTATCCACGGCTGTCATGGGCACTTGGCGATCGTCTATTGTTTCTTCATGGTGGTGTTGTCTACAGGGCTAGATCGTTTATTTGGATGAGTGTTTGATATTCTCTCTCTCTCTCTCTCTCTCTCTCTCTCTCTCTCTCTCTTTCTCTCCTTCTTTATTCCTCTCTTTTTTCGTCCTTTCACCCTCTTCATAACCTCCTCTTCCTCCTTTAATGTCTTCCTCTTCATGTCCCTTCTCTTACTCATTCTCTTCTCCTTCGTTATTAATTCTTCCCTCACTTCTCTCTCCCTTCTTTTCTTATTCTCCCCTTCTCCCTTATTCTACCCTGTACACCCTTTAACCATCTCTTCGCCACCATTTACCACCCCCTAGACATCCTTTACCACACTCTAGACATCCTTTACCACCCCTACCCCCTTAACCACCCCCTAGCCACCATTTACCACCCCCTAGCCACCCTTTACCACCCCCTAGACATCCTTTACCACCCCTACCCCCTTTACCACCCCCTAGCGTGAGTCAGCCGCCCACCAAATGGAATCTTTCTCCAGGTCTGTAATTGGCGGGTTTTGTGGGCGGCCTGACACAACATGTCTATCCCCCGCCGCCCACCTTTCTACACTCTCCCTCCCTCTCCCCCTCTCTCTCACTCACTCACACCTCTCTCTCTCTCTCTCTCTCTCTCTCTCTCTCTCTCTCTCTCTCTCACTCTCTTTTTCTGTCTCTCTCCATCACTCCATCTTTCTTTCTTTCCCTCTCTCTTCGTCTCTGTCTTTCTCTCCCTCTCTCTTTCTCTCTCCATCTCTTCCTCTCATTTCCTCTTTCCCTCTCACTCACTCACTCTTTCTCTGCCACACACCCACACACCCACAACCCACACCCACACACCCACACCCACACCCACACCATCAACACTCACTGACCACACCCACACACCCACACACCCACACCCACACCATCAACACTCACTGACCGCACCCACACACCCACACCCACACCATCAACACTCACTGACCACACCCACACCCACACCATCAACACTCACTGACCACACCCACACACCCACACCCACACCATCAACACTCACTGACCACACCCACACACACCCACACCACACACCCACACCCACACACTCACTGACCACATCCACACACCCACACACCCACACCCACACACCACACCCACACCATCAACACTCACTGACCTCACCCAAAAAGTTATTGAGTGGCACTGTAAACAAAAAGGTGAGATGTGGCACCTTAGGCCTAGGGCAGGTTAGGAGGGTGCCAGGCCTACGTGGCACTCACCTACTGTAGTGTCACGAAGGGAAGGAAGAATGGAAGGAGGGAAGGAGGGAAAGGAGGTAGGGATGGATGTGATTAGTCGTTGAAATTACCCGAACGTAAATAAGAAGGATAATATGCAATAATAACAAAGAGAGAGAGAGAGAGAGAGAGAGAGAGAGAGAGAGAGAGAGAGAGAGAGAATAATAAATATGGTGAAACTAAAGACACAATAAATTCCTTAGTTCTTCCTCCCTTTTCTTTTCTTTTCTTTACATCTCTTCCTCAACCTTCTACCTCCTATGTGTGTGTGTGTGTGTGTGTGTGTGCGTGTGTGTGCGTGTGTGTGTGTGTGTCCGTCAGTCTGCACGTCACGGCTCGTCCATTTTCTGTTATATTTTCAAGGGGGTATAAAACAGCTCTCTCTCTCTCTCTCTCTCTCTCTCTCTCTCTCTCTCTCTCTCTCTCTCTCTCTCTCACTTCTAAAAATCATCATTACTTTCTCTCTTTATAATTTATTCTTGTTTTTCTTCGTATTTTCATTCTCATCCAATCACGTCAGGTTTGATTTAGGGGAAAAAACAAAATACCCCCCCCCCCCACCCCCCGCCCCCCCCCCCCCAGAAAAATAACCTAGAACAATATAGTTGGTGACAGAAGCCCTTAATAAATACGTACTCTTAGGGGTGGGGGGGGGGGGGTGGACATTTTGGACAGTAAAATGACAGGAACTTTCCCGTCTATAATAAGACCCTAACCCACACTGTCTTCAAGAAACACCTGTGAACCTTTAGGGACTCCTGAGATAAGGGTCAAAATCTCCTTACAAAGTGGTGGCTTTTTTACCCTTGTGTGTGTGTGTATCTCTATCTCTTCCTTAAGGGGGAGGGGGAAGGGGGAAGGGGGAAGGAGGGGGGAAGGGGGAAGGAGGGGGGAAGGGGAAGGGGGAGGGGGAAGGGGGAGGGGGAAGGGGGGGAAGGAGGAGGGGGAGGGGGAAGGGGAAGGGGGAGGGGGAAGGGGGAGGGGGAAGGGGGAGGGGGGAAGGGGGATGATACGTATGACAGCTTCGACACATGTGAGGTAAATGTCTCCTGCTATACTTTACACTAAAACCCTCTATCTCCTTCTCCTCCTTCTTCCTCATCTTTCCTTCTCTCTTCCTCCTCCTTCTTCTTTCTTTTCCCTTCTTCTTTCTTCTCTCTTCCTCCTCCCTTCTATTATCTCCTCATCTTCTCCTCTTTCGTCTTCCTTCTTTCTCCGCTTCCTCTTGCTTTCTTTTCTCTTCCTTTCTCTCTCTTCTCCTTCTCTTTATTCTTCTCTGTTCTCTCCTCCTCCTCCTCCTCTTCTTTTCCCCCTCCCTTCTCCCCCTCCTCTTCCTCTCCTCCCCTCACACTTCCCCCCATTTCATCTCCACACACATGTTTTAAACCCCCTCTACACGTGTCCCTACCACCATCAAGGCGTGTCCTAACCTTTCCCCTTTTACGCGTGTCCTAAACCCATCTTCTACACGTGTCCTATAACCAACCTCACACCCCAGCCCCCTCCTCACCCCCACCTCTCACCCCTCACGTGTCCTAAACCAACTAATACGCGTGTCCTAACTTCCTTGTAGTACATGTGTCTTTCCCTACTCTACACGTGTCCTACATATCCTTCCACTCCATATCCTATTCCTAACCTTACACGTGTCCACTTCCATCTCCTACCTACATCAACCTCTGTCTGTCTGTCTATCTGTCTAGTACCAAACCACCTCTCCACCCACCATTACCGTCTAAAAAATTCTTCCCATACCTCCCCACCTCTCCCTACCCCTCCCCACCCCTCACACTATCCAGAAATCACCCCAAACTACCTCTCCTACCCCCCCTCACCCCTCCACGCCCACTCCTTGTCATCTCGGACCCTCTACCACACTAAATCCTGAGGCTCGATATATGACGAAAATACCTCCAGTTAACAGCAGCGTCGACACGTGGTGGTATGTTCGTCTTCCCTCGAGTAATGTGCGTCGATAAATAACAATATTACTAAGAGCTAATTTAAAACTGAGATGTATTGAAGGTATGTTGTATTTTTAACTCAAGTACGATGTTTAGGTTAGGTTAGGTTTGGTTAGGTTAGGTTGGGTTTGGTTTAGGTTGGGTTAGGTTAGGTTGGGTTTGGTTAGGTTAGGTTTAGGTTTAGGTTAGGTTTGGTTAGGTTAGGTTAACTTAATTACTCCACCTCTCCCCTTATTCCTACCCTTTTTCCTCATTACCCTCTACCCCTTAACTCTTCTCTCTCCTTCAATAAACCCCTTCCTCTTTCACCCTTTACCACCCCTCTTCCCCTTAACAAGGAGGCGTAACTAACGATACCAAGGCTATTGCTCTCCTCACTAGCTCGTCACCAAGATAAACTAGCATAGGTCAGAGAGGATGGTAGATGGTAGCTTTGACAGCAGTAGATTGTGGTAGATGGTAGTTATGACAGCAGTAGATTGTGGTAGATGGTAGTTATGACAGCAGTAGATTGTGGTGGATAGTAGTTATGACAGCAGTAGATTGTGGTAGATGGTAGTTATGACAGCAGTAGATTGTGGTAGATGGTAGTTATGACAGCAGTAGATTGTGGTAGATTTGTCTGCTTCAGGGCCTAGGGTGATGGTTGGTTGTCAAGGGTTAGTAATTGTTGTTGTTGTTGTTGTTGAGGTCATTGTCAAGAATTAGTGATGATTATTATTATTATCATTATTATTATTATTAACTAAAATTTCAGCTAAAATTCACTCACCAATCTCCCTCTCCCTTACTCTCCCTTACTACCCCCTCTCCCTTTCACCCCCTCTCCCTCTCTTCCCAACTTTCTCCCACTCTCCCCCTGCCCCCCCCCCACCCCTACTCTGGCACTGACTCAGGTAAATCACTCCTGGCTATGCTTTATGCTAATTACCAGACTGCAATTCTACACCTGCTGAGAACCAGGTGTGGGAGAGAGAGAGAGAGAGAGAGACAACAGGTAGGCCTACTCCCCCTCCCCCCCCCCCCCTTGTGGAGATATGATTGATGGTGCACATTCGTGGACATTAAATTTAGCGGCGTGAACAAGATGCCTCGCTACCTGGCGGCTGTGTACAGGTAAATCATCTCACACGTCGCGGGGACCCAGAGTTCGAATCCCGGGTATGTTTATACTTCCCCGAAACGTATCTCAAGAGAACGCGAAATTTAAGCCCTCATTAGTGTTGTCCAAATAAGCCAAAATTAGTTACGGTTAAAATTATATTTGAATATTAGTAAATTATTGGGAATTAAAGGAAGTTCAGAATAGCGGGGTTGGTACACGCCCTCCCACGCCCACACCCACGCCAAGGCTACTCCCGTGGTGGGCGTGGTCCATTCCCAGCGGTGACGGGTTTATGGGCGCGCTAGTCTGGGTATCCGCACGCCCACACCCACCTGTGTAGCTTCCTAATGTACCCACACGCGTCTACACCCACTCTTACCATACACCACCCACACACGACGCATACACCATCCACATACCTCCTCATACCCACATCCCATTCAATACGCCCACACGCCCACAATAGTTACATATTCAAACACCCACACCCCATTCTGTCTGTCTGTCTACCTAACCTAACCAAACCTAAACCTAACCTAACCAAACGGGACCTAAACTA